>CAIGRE010225649.1:0-11552 GCA_903798275.1 Fraxinus angustifolia subsp. syriaca | reverse complement strand
TTGATTACAATTTAAACTTAATGGAATACTAAGTTACACTATATAGAACCCATTTTCATTTCATACAAAAAAATCCTAAACCATCGATACAGAGAGGAAAGAACGAAAAGAAGAAGAAAAGGCGAAGAGAAAAGATAGAAGGAAAAGAAGGAAAAACTTTGTGCTGTCGCCGAAGAAGAAAAGGGAGAAACAGAAACGGCGAAATGTCCGGTTGAAACTTGGAGAATCCGACACAAATTCCATACCCATATCGTATCGTGTCCGACACGGGTACTTTGTTCATTTCGAAGAGTTCGAGCATCAGAGCCCTGTGCAACATATGATGTGTTATTTCTGACCTGGTCATGAGCGCTAGGGACCCTTGTGACTAGCCAAGGCTAGAACAAGGTGTAGCTAGGAGAGATGTCTTAAATTACACCTTAGAAAAGTGAACCGCTTTACAAACTAGTCTATTTATAGCTCAATTTCTAGTTTGAATTGCCTCCCACTTATAAAGAAACGGTTAAAGCTTTATTAAAAACTTTTCATCGTAGGTGCTTTAGAGACTCGTTCCCATCCATACAAATGTCCATTTAGCTCTCATGGAAAGGATTAATTACCACCTAATTAATGCCATTGATTAGACATGGAACACACCTAAAAAGTCACTCAAAGTTGGCTAAGAAATTCATCGTTAAAATCATTTCATTCCAACATAAACTAGAACGGTTATGACTTAAGTCTCAAGTCATAATTAGTAATCCCTGAAATCCATTAAGTTTACTTCTGTCATTTTCTGCCCGATAGTTGAATTTAGTAACCAGGATGTTATATAGCGGTATTTTCCATCCTGAAATTTAATGTGCTCCAAATACTATAATTCTGAAAGGTAAACAGCAGAGGATGTATTTTCCTGACATGCTGTAGACTGTAGCAAGTACATGACCGCCTGAATCTAATATCAAAAATAATCTGCAATGCCCAAACCTCCACTCTGTGGTGTTGCCACAACATAACCAAATAATTGTCTACTAATGGAATGTCCCATGGCTAGTCAGAAAGCTTGATAATCTGCCATGCCCACTGAAATATTAAATCGCCTAGGAGTATTAACATGTGCACAATATGAAGTAGAAAAAGGTAAGCATATTGCTAGGGTTTCCAATTATCTGCGACAAGTGATGGAATAAGACACTAACCAAAAAGGCAAGACAATGGTCAAAGAAACCATGAAGTTGTTAGCTGCAAACTAACCAAATAGGCAAGAAAAGATCATCCAAACAACCCAGTGTTCTATTGGTCTTTTGTAGACAGAAAAAATTTCTCATCCTTGTAAATTGGTATACACCAGAAAAGGGAATAAATCACATTATTTCCCTTATGATTTATGAAGGAGAAATTTAACCTGATTTATATTCGACCAAAAAAGCAAACAAGAGTCAAAAAATTGCCGAAGAAATAGATTGAAATCCACATTAAACTCCCTACCCCAAAAAAATCATAATCAACTACAACTTTCCTTACCAATCAATATAGTAAACCCAAATTCAGATAAGTACAAAAACGATAGCTATTCTAAATTTATTAAAACTTAGCATTTCCACATCCAAATCCAAGCACAACCTTCTCGCAAAAGCAGTATTCTAAAAAATCGCGTAACGTTTTATTAAATAAACATATAAAAGCTGCTAGAACAGAAATTACAGACCTGAGATTATGCTGAGGTTGAAACTGAAGGAAGTAATTAGAAGGAGCCGAAGGAGGAGAACCGTAGAGTTCTAAAAGCCCTTGTAATTGTCCAATGAATTGCCTTAGCATGGAAACTCCTTCCATCATTCAATTGCCATGTTCCCCCACCACTCTCCCCTACCCCCACCCCACCTCACCTCTCCTCACCTTCCTCTCTTCTCTCTCTATCCCTATCTCTATCTCTATATCTCTCTATATCTATATCTTGTATATATCTGCCTAGGTGTGAGTATGAGTCTGCGTATTGCCTTTTTCTTATTTTACGCAGTTTCGTTTTCGGACGATGATACGTTTACCAAAACTATTATCTGGGTCTACAGGTGCCCCTTGGGGTCGTCACGCATTGATTAGCAGGTAATCTATTTGGTACGAAGCGATAAATCCTTTGTTTTTATAGGTCACCTGGCCCCTACTAGTAGGGACCGGGTATGCATTCTTTTCCAAAATTACCCCTGCCTATTTTTACAATTTACTACCAAAAATCAAATAACAATAATAAGAAGAAGAAGAAATTCATAAAAATGGGATATACAAAAAGTTCGATCTCTATTTGAGGCATATGCTAACGACGTGCGGCTGTTGACACGTCGAATGGAAAAAATTGATGCTTCTATGATATATGCTTGTTTGTTGGTGGGGATCGAGAAAAGTCAAAACTTAATAAATATACGATAAAAATGAAGTAACAAATAATTGATCGGCATTACCTTCATTATGAATGGAAATTTGTGAAGAAGCAATTGCCCCAGCTTGTGTCCACTTTCCTTTCTACATACTATGATTTTTCACCTTTTTTTACTTTGGTCAAAAAATTTGAATTAATTTGATCTCTACTTTATGATGTGAACAAAATGTTCATCGATTTATGTGAATGATGCATTGAAAGTATGTGTCAATAAAGAATGATGCAATATAAATTAGGAGTTGGGATCTGCTATCTAATTTTTACTGTTCAATTTGTTGTCTACTTAATTAATTATTGACACGTCATTTTTAAATTTGAATTAATCCATTGAAAGAATTGAATAGCAAATCTCGACACATAAATTAGTCCATTGAAAACTCGAATAAAAAGACTACCAACTTTTGGCATTAAAATAAAAAATGGTGCAAAGTCAAGATTAAGAAGGGGTTGGTGAGAATTCTACTTGGAAGTTGGAACTCACTTTCTTTTTTATAGCAATGAAGTTTAAAATTCATTTTCTTTTGCCTACCTATTTATCCCTTCACATGCTCCTTATTACAAGACAAATTTTAAATTTATTTTTATTATTTTTTTGTCAGATAGAGAATGATGGTTCATGAATTACACACAAATCCAAAAACAAAGATTTAATGCAAAGTGGTGGACCACTGTTTGGCATTGTAAAATAAAATTTTAAAAAATTAATAATAATCAATAAAACAATAATAATAATATAATTTACAGATTTCCAAACTCTATTATTCTATTTTGTCGTTTTAAATCATTTTCCAAATTCACTATAGGAAGAAAAATAGAAAAATTTACAATTTCACATTTTTTTTTCAATCTACTATTACTTCGTCGTTCATTTCACACTTCTCAAAAAGAAATTCGTCCTATAGATATTCGATGTTCTTTGTATGGATTCATCCAATAAAAATAATAATTAATTTTATTTCGTGCAACAATAAAAAAAGTATTATTTTTAAAAATTAAAGAAATGAAATAATTCTTGATAAATTTATAATTACTATAAAAATTATATTTTACCATTTCGCACATCAATGTCTTTAAAAAAAAATTCAATATAGCTACATCTTTTACAACCATAATATGCTACTTCTTTGAAAAGGTAATTAAGTTTATTTATTTAATTCTTAATAAATTTCTTTTTTACAATTTTTTGGCTAAATATTGAAGAATTGATAGGAAGGGTATTCTGGGGGTAACCGAAAGCACCCTGTTTTCAAGTAAAAATAGCATCAATTTTCTATAATAAAATAATATTGAAAAAGGGTAAAAATCGTCCACGTTTGTGATAATCAAAATCAGATTTTTACTAAATTTTTATAAAAGTTGATGCATATATGATTAAAAAGTCATGAATTTCATAAAATATGTGTTTAAAATTAATTATTGATTTTAACTTAAATTAAAATTTTATTCTTATTTTTATTTTTCAAGCGGGGCTTAAATTGGTTCTCCTCGACTTTTTCCCCTGCTTGATTGCCCAACCAGTTTCCCGTTTACTATGATTTTTTTTTAACAAAAGTACGGAAAATTGCATAACAGAGTACCATCAATTGTTGGTTGTACCACAGAGTACCATCAATTGTAGCTATAGTATTTTAAACATTCGAAATATTTCATTTTTAGTTTTTTACTCGCGCTTTTTCTAATTTATATTGCAATTTTGATCTTTGATTCTTCGATAAATTTCTTTCCTTGCACAAACGCTCGATTTTATTGTTTTTTATATAAAAATACTTTCATTTTACAAAACAAATAATTAGAAAAAATTTTAAATCGACTTAATAAAAGCAAATTCATTGTAACCTAACGACGTAACCATGATGGATAATTAATATTATACTCTCCATGGTCCATGCAATGATCTCTATCATTCTTTTAAAACTCATATGTTTGATTTCGAATGACTTTAAATTGACTGATTTGAACAATTTACATGTATGTCGACACCCTTAATGACACTATAAAAATAAAAAAAAATAAAAAGTTGAAATAGAATTTGTTTATTTGTGGTCAACTCAATACATGGATGTGGATTGTTCAATGCATCACATTTTTCCGGTCAAGGTGAATGACGTAACTCACTTAATATATGTACCATTTCGGTTACAATTTTATTTTTCAGATACATCTCTAAATTTAATATTTCATTATAAAATAAAATTTCAATAAATTTTCTTTTTTTATTGAGAAGGTTGCATCATCACTTGTAATTTTTTTTTTTAAATTATTATTATTATAAAAGACTATGTTTTATTATTGCAAATATTCTATCAACAAATTGACAGGGTTTTAAGAAATCTAGTCTTTTCATCATTATTACACCCTTTATTATCTATATTCAATTTTAGTTGCATCATTTAAAAGAGAAAAGCTTGACAATTAGCCCTAATCAAGGATTACACCCTCTCTGAGTTAACGCCTAAAACAAAACAAAAACTAACAATGAACTTAATAAATTTAAATTCCAGTCTTCTAGTTGAATTTTGAGTAACGAAATGATTTTTGAATTATTATGTAGAGGTACGTTGAGTTGAGATTTAAAATTCTAGAGTCAACTCCAAATGTAATCTCTCTTCATCATCGTGATGGCAGATGAGGATCTGCTTGACCGATTTATCCATTGATCGATCCGTTCGATAAGAAAATGTTTTGTTTGTACGGAAATGGGACATCGTAGAAGTGAATAGGAAAATAACATATAGACTTGAGGGATAAGCTCAAATATTCTTGAGGGCCCACCTCATTTGATTGGATATGATGTAATTCAGCTCATGTTTGGGACATATTAAAATTTTCATTTTCACTTTTCTATTCATTTTCAACCACATATTTTTTAATTAAATAATATTTTCCGTCACATCAATAATTTTTCATTCTTTTTCAACTACACATTTTCCATCAATCTACTATTCCAGAATATAATCTTTCAAAATAATGTGGTTCAAACACACTTTCATTGTCACGACTCATAACCTTGTTTATTTTTAGGTAAAATTGCAGCATCGGTCCCTAATTTTTTTTTAACAAATTTTACCATACTTTACAAATTTAACCTAAATAATAATAATAAAAAAAGCTACTATTTGTCTCTTCACAAACCCCCACCCCCTTTCCCACCCTCACTGAAAATCGCTACCACCTGCCGGCTCCTCATCCTCGGGCTCCATTCTCCGTCGCGGGTTTGAACAACGTAAGGTGTCTGACTCATCTAAGCGACTTGTTACAAGACTCATTCAAGAATTTGTAGAACTGGCCTAAGGCGAGCTAAGCGCTAACCCTTGCTAGAGATTCACCTCCTACCTACATGGTACTACCTGCAACAATGGATGCATCTACGAGTTATAACTCTCCAATATGGCCCTCAAAGGCACAATCTCGCTTTATTTCTCGAATTGCACAAATTTATAGGCTTTGAACCTCTTATCCAACGCATTGATCGTCCCTATTCCAACGAAGCTTCGGTATTTGGTCAATTTGGTGGTTCTAAAACCCCCATCAAATTATATATCTAGCCCAACAATAACAAGAAAATGACTATTGATTGTTCCTAAACCAAAATTGGTTCCATCACCACTCCTAAATTATGCATATTGGCTTCACTCCTTTATTTACCTCGAGACCTGTGATTTATTGTAGATAACATATATTTGTGCCAACCCCAATTTTTCATTATTGATTTTCATTTTGTTCATTGTTTAGATGGTCAGTAAGCTTTGAAAATCATAAAAATTGGGGGAAGAAAAGTGAGTGGTGAAGATGTTATAATAGGCTGCCTCACTATACTATTGCGTTGGGCCTTATTTGTTTAATGGTTCTGTGGACGTATGTTATTTTCGGGTTTGATGGCCTCGTTGATGATTTATATCAGCCTTACACGTGGCTGATCCTTGGCTCTTGGATTGCAACCGTTCACTATACTTGAGACTTGGCTCTTAGTATTCTGGCATTCGAGATTCTTCTATTTTTCTCTCTTCGTCTCTGTGTGCTCCCTTCTCTCTGAGTATAGATTACGGTTTACTTTAGTTCTTGACACTATAATCGTGCTGAGTGTTCTTCTCAATCCATTCTTTGTGAAGTTTGTATAGTAGTTTATAGATTTAGGGTTGGTTTGAGTGATTGCAGTGTTTGTAAAGTTGAGGCGAGATTAAACACAAAGAAATTGTTGGTTTCTTCGAACATTTGTAATATTCTTGGTTTATTCATAGTGGGTCTAGAGCTATATCCTTCGTGAATGCTCAACATGTGATTATCTTTGTGACTGAACATTCGAACCTTACGGGGTGAAAAATCTGTTGTTCGGTTGTTATTTTATGTTTCTACAATTGGTTCGTGTCTTCGTTCTGTTGATATTTGTGATTTGGGACCTTACAAGTGGTATCAGAGCCTCGTCTATGGGTTAAGGTTCTTAGTTATCTGGATTCTTTCTTCGAAGCATATCTGAGTTTATGGGTAGTTGATTGGTTCTTTGTGTAAAATGAATAAATTACTATTTTTCTTCCTCACTCGTCTTAACTTATTGTAACTCCTGGTTAATCTTGTGTTCTATACTGAGTCTTAGTGATCATGTTTCTTGACTCATGCTGAGTCGACGAGTTGGAGTAACTCATTCCGATTCTTGTTGAGTTTGTGACTTATTGGTGAGTTCCACTGAGTCTTGGTGACTTGTTGCTGTTCTACATTATCTTTAGATCTATTGGAGAGATTCTGTACTCTTTCATTACTCTCTTCACTTTGAAACATTGAGGTTTTAGATTTTGGTATTTTCTTTAATTCCCTCTTTAATTTCTCACAAAATCACTCAGTTCTTGAACCTGGTTATTAAGGTAAGCAATTCTCCATTGCTTTCCTTTGTCCAAGACTTCCTACGAGGGTCTAGGAATCTGAGGGAACAGTTGGTTCAAATGGTTGCCACTCCTTAAACCTTATTCAAGACTGTAAACCTTACTGTTTTCTAAGGTGTAATTATCTGATTTTGTGATTGCATTGATAAGTTTGTATATAATTGTTAGTTTGATATCTCTGATGTTCTCCTATCTTGATCAATTGTGTAAGCTGTCTGAAATATTATACTCTGTGTGGTGTATAATTGTAATTTGTGAATATTATATGTCATCATGTTCACTGCACATAAGTTTGAACTTGAGACATGGAATGGTACTAGAGACTTTAGTCTCTGGCGTTAGAAGATGATGGCTCTTTTACTTCAGCAAAGGTGTGTTGCAGCCCTTAATGGTCAATAAGCTGTAGAAACTAGTGCCTATAGAAGGCAAGAATTAGATGACACCGCATGGATTTCTATTTTCTTACATTTGTCTAATAATGTAATTAGAAAGGTTGGTGAAACTACCTCTGCTCAAGCATTATGGACTAAATTGGAATCTCTTTATCTAACTAAGACTATGCCTAATAAGTGTTATCTCTTGAGGTTGTTCTACAACTTTAGATTTGACCCTTCATCTGATTTGGAAGAAAATTTTGACAGATTCACAAAATTAATTCAGGACTTAGAAAACTGTGATGGGGAACTTTCTAATGATCAACGAGTTGTTGCCCTTTTAAACTTCCTTAGTGATAAATACAAAGACATCAGAACTGCTTTAGAGTATGGGGGTCAAGATCACTTTTGACATTGTTACTTCCGCATTAAGAAATAAAGAACTTGAGCTGAAAGTTGAATCTAAAGATCTTAAATATGGGGAAGGGTTGCACATAAAGGAGAAGTGGAATCCTAATATGAAACCACCTTTAACTTCAATCCTTAGAAGAAAGCTAAGTCACATAATTTCATATTCAAATAAAACAACAAAAATCATGTGAAATCTAAGAATCAATCAGGAAATGTTACTACTGTGGGAAGGCAGGCCATTTAATCAAAGATTGTTTTAAAAAAATCTCTAATATGAAAGATAAGAATAATCAAGAGGGGTCTACAGCCTTGATCTGCAAGAATGATTCTGATATCTGTAGGGAAGCGTGGCGCTTCAGCCGATAGTTGAATCCCAAAGGGGTCGTCTCCTAATTCATTGAATCGGATAACACATGCCTCCTCCCATTAACAAAAAGTCATGGGAGAAACCTCTATATGAATGAATTAGGAAAGTGTGGACACTTCAACGAAGAATTGGATCCCAATGGGGACCACCTCCTAATTTGTCGAAGTGGATAACACATGCCTCCCATTGACAAAAAAGTCACAGGAGAAGTCTCTGCATTGATGAACTAGGGGCCGCTTCGATGAAGAGCTAAATCCTAAAAGGAACACCACCTAATTCGTCGAAGCGGATAGCTTATGCCTTCCATGTACAAAAAGTTATGGGATAAGCCTCCCAAGTGTATAAAAAGGAACTTACATTCAAACCTCGAAGATGACCTTAAAAAATGCTTCATCTTCACTTCAGCATAAACTTCAAAATTCTGCAAAATGGAAGCATCACTTTAACACTTTAGAGCTTCGTCTCTGCATCAAATTTCAACCAAATTAAAGCATCACTTTAGTATCTTCAAAACTACTCGACATTCAAATTAAGACTTATACAGAAATCAAAGGCTTTCGATGAAAGGTCCTATTTTCTTAACTCCAACCATGATATAAAAATCAATATCTGGACTTGGGGGACTGTTGTAATACTAACATCTTAATATCATTACATTATTACTGCTCGCATGACATAACACTATTTTCACTACCATTACTATGTACGCTACATTATCTACATTATTATTTTATCGGCATCATATTACTTGCTTCACACTAACAAGTTTTGATCTAATCATTATTTTACCTTATTTAGAAAGGTAAGTGGACCTCAATTTACTTTGTATATGTGCGTGGAGATATTATGTTATATTGCAAGTTGGTTCATTCCATATTATAGATGAGGTGTCAAAATTTTGACAAATTATATGTGACATCTTTCGAGGCAATCTATAAGTCATCGCTTATTCCTGCTCGCACATATATTTTCGAGGTGATTCGTAAGTCTTCATATATTAGAGCGGTTTATATTCTTGTGGAAACTCAAAAAATTCACTTATCTAAGATCGATGTATATTTTCGAGGCAATTCGTAATCCCTTGTTGGAACGGCTCATATTTTTAAGGCAATTTGTAAAATCTTCAATTTGTATTTCAAAATCTGATTTGCAATGAATTACGACTCAGACTTGGGGGTTATTGTTATACTTATAAATTCCGTAACATGCTCAAACGAATGAGGTCTCATATATGTCAACGTGACATCAACTATTTATTTGATTGGACCTATTTTAATTAAACAATTGCAGCATGAGCTCTGCCCATTAACCATTGATCCATTTACATTTTCCTGTGTGTGGGTGACGGTGATGGTGAGTTTCATTCACAATAAAGTATGTTCTCGAACCCTAACCAATCCCCTCTCGTCTCTTGCACTGTATCTGTAATGCAAACTATAGATTTTATGTGTACAAGTAGCATTATTCTTATTAATGTATCTATATTCCAATTTTAATCCCTTGCAAACAAACAACAATAAAATTGTTGAATACATAAACAAAATGCAAGAATTTATAGGTAATTAATCTTGAGTAGTGCTATTTGTACACAATGATGTACATAATGATGACATGGAAGAGAGAGAGAGATTATAATAATTGATTTTTTTTTTTCTTTTCATTCTTCTTTTCTCTTTTTCTCTATCATTATGTGCACAATTATGTACAAATAGCATTACTCATTAATCTTAGTTCCCAAATGTACTAATAAGAAAGTAACCACCATTGGCAATGGGTATGTCAAATTAAAGAAAATGGTTTGATGCAATTTCATTTTATCTTTTCCTCTATGATTTTTTGGTTGCTCTCTGTATTTCCTAGTCTATATAATTAGCAATCACCGCTCATTTGTTGCAAAAAAACCAATCGACTTCCGTTAGCCTTTCCTCCTCTTCTTCACTGTTGTCTGACGCGGAGAGAAAAAGGAAAAAACACAGAGTATGGGAAGAAGGGTTTTGGAGGTGGGGTGGAAGCAGAAATAAGTTTTTTGCCAAAACAATGCTTGGAAGTACGGGTTATTTATGTAATTTTACTTTAGACCAATTTAAGTAAATAGAATTTTTTTTAATTACAATAAAAAAAACTCGTGGTGTAAAATAACCACCATTTTTAAAATAATAATGATATTCATCATCACCCCTTACCAAAAAGCAGTAATGTGGTACTTGGATGACTTTAATTTATTTAAAATCTTAATTTGTCATCTTAAATTTTGCTACATCACTAATCAGTAAAAGTCGCTTGTGAATATCATTAATCTTTTTGAGAAGAAAGTGAAGGTATTTGTTATTGTCGTCAACCTTAAGAAAATTTATGTAATTTACTCAATAAAAAACAAAATAAGATATGGTGTCCTAGTTAAAGATTTTGATGAATTACCCTTGATTTTTTGTAGTATAGTGTCGAATTATTTTGAGAAAATTAGGAATATTCTTCCTAAGCTTTTAATTGATGTGATTTTGGATACTTAACTTTTAAAAGAGGTTTTGAGTCCTAAACATATAAATCTGAGTTCAAACTTGACAAAAACCATTTAAGTGGATGTCAAAATCGCACACTACTTTAACATAAGTTAACGTGGGAGGGAAAATCATTAAACCGCTTAGCGTTTATATTGACGTTTTATATTATGCAAGGATATATGTTCCTATATTTAAGAGTCTTTTTTATGTAGATTTTATGAATTTAATTTCTTCGAAGAATGTATAGTTAAAAAGTGGAAATTTTTTCTGAATTTACGTGCAAAATTATTTTAATTGGAGAATATATAATTAAAAATTAATTTTAAAGAAATCTACAAATATGGCTAAATTATTTGTGACCCAAAATCTCATTTTTAGAATTAAAGACAATTCTTTCACGGGACAAGATTTTCGGTTCACCATTAATTTTAGAGTAATGTTATCCAGCACTGGTGGTGCTAGAGCACTAGTTTATGGGACATTATACGATATGTTTGATTAAATGTGAAATTATATAAGTCAATTAATTGAACATAAAATTTAAAGCAAATAGTGCTGCAATCGAAACCAGTGTTAAACACCGATGGCGCTAAATAATAATACACTTTATTT
>CAIGRE010225635.1:0-11123 GCA_903798275.1 Fraxinus angustifolia subsp. syriaca | reverse complement strand
TTGGGTCGGATTAAAATCTGATTTAATCAAAGTCAAACAATCAATATCAACTTCATCTTTTACTTGTCCCACGTCTTTTTAACCACACATTTCAAAAACGTCGATGACAATCTTTCTATTGTATCCCATGTTGCTAGGCTAGGTTTTATTTGTGAGTTTAAAGCCCGTTTTAAAGGCGAGTTCTCCCCAATGTGGTTATCACACGCTGTTGGGAAATATTCGACCTTGTGACTACGTCAACTAGAAGACTAGTTCTATATAAAATCACTTAGCTGGAATATGGTCATCAAGGCCATCTGTTTCGAAAAGTGGGGTGGATTATATCGATCCTAACATGGTTATGATATTTGGTATTAGATTATGCGCTACATAATGATCCTAATTGTATCCCGCGTTGCTAGGCTAAGGTTTAGTTTGTGAGTTTAAAGGCGAGTCCTACCCTATGTGGTTATTACACATGGTTGTGAAATGGGCGACCTTGTGACTACTACAACTTGAAGACTAGTTCTCTATAAAATCACCATGGTCATTAATGCCATCCGCTTTGAAAAGTCGGGTGGATTTTGTTGATCCTAATTGCATACCATGTCTCAAATTTGAGACTTTGGACTTATTCTTGCTTTCTATCTTATAGAATAATGTCATTCAGCCCATTGGTACTTAGCCCCAGTTTATGTCGCAGTGGGATCACTACACATTGTCCAATGCATTATAATATTGAACAATGTGGGGCTTATGAAATACACTTAGGATTTGGTATAGTATTGTATTGTGTCTATATAGATTGATCAGACATGATGTCTATCAGCTATATTCAAATTTAATTGCTTTTTAATGATTTAAATTTCAAGAACCCAGTTCTATTTCCTGATGTTAATAGATGTTCCAATTTGATGACATCGTGTAATTATGTTAAAAGGTTTACATTTGTCTCATGTTTGCTAAATTATTTGTTTTTTCATGGGAGTTGTTTCATATATGATGATGTTTTATTCGTATAAATTGTATCCACTAATTTTGTCTTGAATTTCTTTGCTGATGCTTCACTTATGTATCGGGGAATTCAGAGTTTGAGTTTTTGGTCATGGGACACGAGTTTGATCGCTACCCAAAGAAAATGATGCGTGATATCAAGAATTTTGATTGGTTTCTTGAGAAACCAGGGGAAGATAGTGATGATGATGATGAGAAGAAAGTGAACAAGGGAGGGCGAAGAAAGAGGAAGAAAGGTGAACAAAACGACGACGAGTGGACGGGGGAGAGTGAAGATGACAAGGAGGTTATTACGAAGTCAGGAAATGTTCAAAGACGTAAATATACGACAAGGTCCAAAGATCATAATAAATTGGATAACGATAGAAGCAAGAGTAAATGCACAGCCGGAATGAGAAGTAGAAACATGGATGAGGAAGATGAAGAAGATGATGAAACGTTGGGAGGCTTCATTGTTACTGATGAAGATTCTGAACAAGAGGAAGAAGACATAGGTAGGGAAGACGAAGATGAAGACGAATTGGTGGACGATTTTGACAAAGAGGATGATGAATAACAATTAGAAAAAGTTAGCATTTCAGAAGAATGGATTTTGCTCGAGTTGCTTTGTAGATGTAAATCCCTTAGTGGAACTAGTTTGTATGTTGTAAA
The DNA here is from genome assembly GCA_903798275.1 of Fraxinus angustifolia subsp. syriaca. Classification (NCBI taxonomy): domain Eukaryota; kingdom Viridiplantae; phylum Streptophyta; class Magnoliopsida; order Lamiales; family Oleaceae; genus Fraxinus; species Fraxinus angustifolia. Next base: position 9,479 of record CAIGRE010225635.1, on the reverse strand, counting down.
ATTTTGTGTTAAGTGGATATGTAACACGATTTTGTTACTTCTTCGATTATATTTTGGAGCTTGTAGTAATTTGGAATTTTGTTTTTGAGTTGTTATAAAAGCTTCACTAGATAATGGGATGTCATGAATCAGGAGATACGAAGGCAATTTTAAATGGCCTGATTAATTATTTATTTATTAATTTTAGTAATATATTTATTTTTAAAATATGATTTAAATTGAAAAAAGCAAAAATAAAATAAATTAGGCTTCATTTGATAAGTAAAGGTGGAAATGAATTTTAATTTCATGTTAATTGGAAAATAAAAATTTACCAAATTTATATGAATTCGTTTTCCTTAAAATCAAAGAAAATACAGTTTAAAGTGGTTGTATTTTGGAATTCGATTTTCATTTCGACATTGCAATCAAACGGTTAAATCGAAATTCGTTTTCCTCAAATGTGACATTTTTCCTGAAAAATGTTATAATCAACAGGGAGTTAAAGGAGATTCGTTCTTGGATTCGAGGAATTCATGATGGGGATCGTTTTTCCGTTCCCTCCTTACTTACCTACATAAGGGGATGGAAATTCTTTATTCTATTCGAAACCGAGCAATGCAGGCACGTCGGGATATTTTTGCAATCCCTATTATGTTCCTATATATTTGTAGGAAAAAAAAATGGAAAAAAAAAGAAAGAAAGAAAAGAGAATGGAAATAATAAAGACAAAAAAGGGCGTGGTGAAAACTGAAAAAGAAAGTTATCCAAATTCCTGATGCTCATCGAATTGTGAGCTGCTCATCAACAGTTGGGATTTTCAGCGCCATTCCTCTGTAATCAACAGTATATACAACCAATAATCTTCAACAAATGGAAATGGCTAAAACCCTAATAGTTAATGCCAATTGCCGGAATCATTTATCTTTTTCTGCAATCCTAAATTCGCCAAAGAACACTAAATTCTCGTTCTCAAAAACCATGGCAATGTGTTCTAGGTTTTATCCGCCTGTACCCACCCAATTTAGACGCAGACGCATCTCTTGTTTTCCGATTTCATCTCAATCTTTGGTTTCCTTCAAGTGTTTTTCTGTTCAGGCTTCCAGTTCGACGCCTAAAGGTACTGCTTTCATTTACAGAATCTTTTGGATTAGATACTAAAATGTTAAATTTCCATTTAAACTTTTAATTATACTCAAGATTCTCTTTTGTTTGCGTCTGTGTAGAAAATGCTTTATTTGTTAATGGCCAGTGTAAATTGTAATGGTATTGCAACTTCAATTTTCTCTTGGATACTGTGAGTAAGTGCACATGTATGTTGAAGATTTGAAGGAAACTTTCATGGCATATATGTTATGGGATTTAGTATTTTGCACCTTGCAATGTTAAAAATTTAAGTTTATGTATTTAAGCATGCTGTAAAGTTTAGCTGTCTCAAAATAGCTAATGCAATAATATTATTTTGTCTCCGTGAAAGTCTATTGAAGCATGACTGCATGTCTCCATAAAAGTCATTGCAAGTGTCGAAATTAGATGTAATGACTATGAATATGATAGCACTTTTTCTGCCAATGCATCCTAGGTGATCGTGAATGCGGTGAACGTTGTGACACATTCTTGTTGCCTTTGAATTGAAATTCAGTTCAAATTCGTTATTTATTTGATTATTAAGCCTCCATTTGGGAAGAATTTATTAACGGTTTAACTTATAAATATATAGAAATAAGTGATGGATAAATGAATAGTATTTATAGGTCCAATGGAATTTGTGATTGAAAATGAAGTTTGGTCATTTATAAATAGTTTATAAATTTTGCCAAATGGAGGCTAACTTATTTTTGGATGAAAATGAGTAAGTAAATGGAATTTTTACAAAGTTTTTCTTTGTATGCAATAGATGAGTTGCCAGCTCGCATTGGCTTTCTCGGTCTTGGAATTATGGGTTTACCGATGGCACAGAATCTCATAAAAGCAGGGTATTCCCTTTTTTTCCTGAGACATACATCTTTTGATGAAAAGTGTTTATATGCATCTTTTTATCTGCTTCTTGTATATTAATATTTCTGAAAATAAACCAAGTGAATCCAGATTAAAACCATTGAAACTCGTGGTAGCCATGAAGCATCCTTCTAGATTGGGCGATCAACAGGGACACACTATTTTTGGATGTGCGCCCTCGTGTAGTTAAATTTCTTTAGTTGTTTCTAATGGAAATTGAACTATTCTCTTGCAAATATAATCCCGCTCAAAAATCAAGCACTCATGGTTATGGTATTGGTATCATATACTTTGGAATCACTAAAAATGCTTTCTTTGTCAAGTATCTTGACATTGAAATGCATATGAAATCTCTAATTTTTAATTTGTTTCTGATTGGCATTTGCAGATGTGATGTGACGGTCTGGAATCGGACAAAGAGCAAATGCGATCCCCTAATATCCTTGGGTGCAAAGTAAGTACATGATACATTCCATTTTTAGACATCTGCAATTTCAAGAGTCCTAGACAGTTTGGTCCTTTTTAGATGGTAGTGTTGTAAGGTCTCATCCAGTTCTGACCTATCCTTTAGCATTTGATAAGTTAGCTGCCTTCATTCACCTCTGCTTGAGATAAAAGTAGATAAACCTCCTATCATAACATATACTTATTTTGGGCAGTTTTATACACGAGTCATGGATGAGTTCGTGCTTATGTTATGGACTAGGTAAAGAAAATAACCTTGGTCATGGAACGAAAAAGATTATTTGGGGCATGCTGAACATGTGGCACTACATCAACGACTTCTACATTTTCTTTATGCATACAGATTCCTGGCATGACAAGAATTGCCAACTAAGCTGTTGATTTCTATCAAGGGCCCTTTAAATGGTTATGTTCCTGTAAATATTCCGAACTTTGAGTTTTTAGATTGTGATTGAATTTTCTTAAGGTCTCGATCTCAAACAGACACACTTGAGATTTGTCGATCTTAGAACTCGGAGAACCTATAGAAGGGATTTAGCCTCCGAGTTTAGGAAGATCGGAGTGGACTGATGGGATTTAACTTTAACATAAAAATATGCCTCACTTTCCTGAAATCAAGACGAACCCAATCCAACGCTCTCTCTCTTATTACCTTTTCTTTCTTCTCGGAAAAAGCTCTCTCCCGTGGCACTAAATCTCTGTTGTTTTAGCTTTGATGCTTGTTTTTCAATTAAGTAGGAATTCTATGTGCAGGTATAAATCCTCTCCTGAGGAAGTAGCTGCATCTTGTGATGTCACATTTGCCATGCTTGCTGATCCTGGAAGTGCAGTGAGTATATTTTTTTGGTGGATATCGTTTCCTTCTTATATCAGTGATTTCTAGCTATAGAACATCCTTTTCAGGTTGAAGTTGCGTGTGGAAATCATGGAGTTGCAGGTGGTATGAGTCCTGGAAAAGGGTATCTTTTGCTTGTATTCCCTTGAGAAAGAATTTGTTAGATAACTTCTTTTGAACTTCCTTCTGTTTGTGTCAACTGTGAATGATATAGTTCTAGTAGGAAAGCCGGCATCAACTGTTTTGACACTCCAGATAACTTGGATTGACAAAGTTTAAATGTTGTTATTTGGACAAGTCTGAGCAACAGCTTTTGATGAGTTCATAGTTTCAAAAACCTAATGAGAAAATGCCATAATAGTTCATGAGGATGCTTGAAAACGTATTGTCGTGTTGCGTAAATTGAGATCTAGATTCTATATTGTTCTTGTAAATGTAAAAATGAGGATATTCTCTGAATTTGTTTGCAGCTATGTAGATGTCTCTACGGTTGATGTTCCCACCTCCACATTGATTAGCAGTCGTATCAAGTCTACTGGAGCACTATATTTGGAGGTTAATATATTGAGGTTTCTATTATCTTTAGGCTTTCAACTTGTTTATTCGTTAAAAAAATAAAAAATATAAAAATCTGCGTTCTTATATGCTATTGTAGTTTCATTTTCCTACTTTTCCTACAGGCTCCAGTTTCAGGCTCAAAAAAACCAGCAGAAGATGGACAGCTAATTTTCCTCACTGCAGGTAAAACCTATCTGGTTTATTACTGACATAATATATACAACAATAATATGGAACTGCGAGTTTCTGATGACATGTTCTGTTGTCGGCCCAATAGAATATGTTGTTCTATGTCCGCAACTTAGTTGTTTCCTTGTCCGTTTTCTTGTCCTCTACACAGTATACGTTTGTGTCCACCCCGGTTCAACTGTTGCATTACACGGTAAAGTAAGGCTGACATAAACTGAAGCCTTGGTTGCAATCTTGCAGGTGACAAATCTCTATATGAAACAGCTGCTCCACTTTTAGACATCATGGGGAAGGTGATCCATCGACCACCGTCCCTCTTCTTTTTATATCAAGATCTTATTAGTTTTGTTGAACTGCCTCATTTAAAAGTTTAAGTTGTTAATGAGGAGATGCATTAATTTATTCAATTTCGTGTTGTACACGTCCCCCTCTTGCATATCAGATTCATTATTTATTATAAAACTAACACGTACACAAATTTTTAAATGAGCGGGGACGAGACTTGGACCCAGGATCTTTGTGTGTTGTGATACCATGTTGATAAGGGACACGTTTATTTATTTGAATTTTGTCTTCAAGAATTTTCTTTTTCCAATTTATTTTTGCCTTTGTTGTAGTCAAGATTTTATCTTGGGGATGTTGGCAATGGAGCTGCAATGAAACTCATTGTCAATATGATTATGGGAAGGTTCTGCATATTTACTACCTCGATAAACCTCTTCATTTTTGTTCCTCGTATAAGATTTGTCAAATTTGGCTCAAATCCATGTCTTTGTTGGTTTGTGCACCCTAAACAATTTTCAGTATGATGGCATCTTTTTCTGAAGGATTGCTTCTCAGTGAGAAAGTAGGACTGGACCCAAGTATACTGGTCGAGGTATTTGCTCGTAACTCAATATCTTCTTGAATACGTTCATCTGCTTATAATATTTATTATGGACTTTTATCTTTTATAATACTTCAATCGAACCTGGGAATCCATTCTTTAGTGTAATTCTCAAGATTTTTGGACTTGCACTTAGATTAGACAAACATAAATCTACGGTATGTATCTTTGAGTTGGCAATCTGAAATTTAATTGCTTATCGACTTGATAAACATACATACTAAGCCCCTGTTTGAAACCCATTTTTAGGTGAAAAGAAATTTTAGAATAGTGATTGATGTGAGAATGTGTGGTGGAAAAGTGATGAAAAGTTTTTGATTTGTGTGTAATATTATTTTATTTGGAGAATGTGTGGTTGAAATGAAGAATGAGAATGATAAAAGAAATTTTAGAATAGTGATTGATGTGAGAATGTGTGGTGGAAAAGTGATGAAAAATTTTTGATTTGTGTGTAATATTATTTTATTTGGAGAATGTGTGGTTGAAATGAAGAATGAGAAAGAGAAATAAAAATAAAAATTAAAGGGTGTCAAACGGAGACTAAATATGAAATTTAAAATGTCTCATGGAAACCATGACTGATACTTATCATCGGGGAAAAAAAAATCGGTAGCAAAAGTGAGCAAGAAAAACTTTAGACCCAGATACTTTTAATCCTATGATGGGTCGACAATCTGCACCAATTTTTGTGCCTGGGTTGTGTTTTGCAGGTTATCTCTCAGGGTGCTATTAGTGCCCCGATGTACTCGATGAAAGGTCCTTCAATGGTTCAGTCTCTGTATCCTACTGCATTTCCTTTAAAGCATCAGCAAAAGGTTCAAAATCTTCCTACACGTTTCATCTATAGGGGAATTCAGTACGTCTCTTGACAGCAAATTTTCATTTATGCAGGACCTTCGACTCGCTCTGGGATTAGCTGAATCTGTTTCACAACCGACTCCCATTGCAGCTGCTGCAAATGAACTGTACAAGGTGGCGAAATCCCGTGGTTTGAGTAACCAGGACTTCTCAGCAGTAATTGAAGCGCTGAAAGTGAAACTAGAACAAGAAAAATGAAAGTACTAGGCAATTATTTCATCTCTTTTTGAACAAGTTGAGTCCCTTAATACATGGTTGGTACAAAGAATTGACAGGATGATTTTAGCTTATTTTTGTACTTCAAATTCAAACTCCTTCGCTTCCACGATATCTTGAAAATCCGTCTTTTGTATACGAGGGACGAGACTTTGTTCTGGGATTCGACAAGAATTAGAGATATGCAAGAGTGGAGATATATGCCCGTCTGGAGATGTCAAGTGGGTTGGATTGTAAAAGCTTGTCATACACATGGACTACTTTTAATTTTCATTAAAAAAAAAAAAAAACCACTTGTCAAGCTTCGAAACTCTTATGAAATAAAAAAAGTAAAGAAAATCCTTTTACTATTGGATCAAGCAGGGAATCACACACCAAGAAAACTTGAAACTTCAAATTTTTACTTGGGTCATCTCTAATGTGAGCATTTCATAAAATAAATATGCCTTTTAAGGAACGTGGATACAACACGTACTCATACATATTGATTTTTTTAAAAAAAATTTATTAATATATTAATATTTATTTTAGGGTAGTTGGCGCGTTGCTGCGCCCATAACATTTGCCTTTATTGCACAAATTATTTCTATCATTTTACTTTTGACATTTGGGTCCTTGATCGACCTTTCTTTATGCGAAACATTCTTCTCATCCATTTTCTTTAATGATGAATTTACCACTCTCCTTAAATAAACCAATAAAGAAATTATTGCAGCCAAATTTTCAAATATTTTCAAAAAATATAAACGGAGTCCCACTCAAAACATTTAAAAGCACATTTAAAATGGGGAAAACAATTTCACCTTTCCAACCAACCCCTTCCACCCTTCCACGCCACCATCACCTGCCGCTGACCACCACCACGGCCAGTCTGATTTTTGAAAGAAAAGGTTACAAGACATGCCTAGGATTCCATGATTGGATGCAGGCTAGGGTTACCAAGAAACTAGCTGCGTGGCTTTACTCCAGACGAGGACCATGGTAATGCCAAGCCGATGGATTCGACGCATAAATCCCAGAAGGGAAACATGAGACAATACTAGACATTGTATCGTAAGGTTCCGTCTCGAATGAAAGGCATAACGATCTTGGCGCTGTCTCTGAGGGCGGAAGAAATGAAGAGGACACCCCACCTGCATTCCCTTCAACTATGGATGGATCATCAGCACAAGGTTGGATTGACAGCTTTACACTGCTAAACATGAAATTATCTTCTTGTTTGAGAACCATTTGATGATCAAGAGGTTGATAAGGCTGATTGATCAACGGCCATGGTTGGAGATGATCACAAGCAGATGAATCCATTAAGGGAATCAAGGGTGGAGCATAAACAAAATCAGATTCATAACTCACTTGGTGATCAAACGTCCCTTGAACATTTGTCGGCTCCAATTGGCCACAGTGGATCAAATTTGAGCCTGTATTTAGTGAATATAAACCCTCAAAAACACTGCTGCTAGGGTTTCCAATATTTGAAACAGAAATTGTTTCTCGATGAACCGAAAAATTGCTATCAGAAGTGAGCTTCTTTATTATGCTTGAATTCCAGAAGTTCTTGATTTCATTGTCCGTTCTACCGGGCAGGTACTTGGCTATCTGAGCCCACCTGCAGAGGGAAAAAACCGCGCGCATTGATCATTATATGATAAATTTTATGTATCATTAGTCTTTCTATTACCACAGAACATGATTTGGTGTAGTGGTGATCAAATGACAGTATGAAATTAATTATAATTGATCTTTACACAATTATAATTATATTATATGGATTACCTATTGCCTAGAGTTTTGTGGAGTTCAATGATGAGGGATGCTTCTTGAGGAGAGAAATTCCCTCTCTTCAAATCAGGTCTCAAGTAATTTATCCATCTTAATCTGCAGCTCTTACCAGATCTTCGTAAACCTGCACCCCACACACACACTCGTAAACGAGTAAAAAGCCCGGAAATCGAGTTTTCAAACCAAAAAATGAGTTTCATGGCAAGTTTTTCAGATAGATATATTCATACATATGAGACACATATTTAGCTTGCACAAAGATGAATATCCCTGAAAACTGAATTCTCGTGCCGGCTATAAATGAAAAAGAGTGTCATGAAAAGTTTTCTGTTTTTCTCATTTTGATACACCTAAGCCCCTGTTTGGTTTGGATAAAAATTAGATTTTTAGTAAATTTTGATAAAATTTGGTGAAATGTGTGGTTGAATAGTTAATAAAAGTTGTGTATCTCATAAAACATGCGATTAAAAATGAATTTGGAGAGGAAAAAAAAAAAAAGTGAGGCCAAACATTAGTTAAATGTAGTGTCCTGATTTGATTGTTAGAAATGACCACATCCACATGCATGTTATTCCAACCACATTTATCACATAATTGTTGGTGAAAAGCCTTCACAAATATGCATATTTCTTCCCCATAACCGAGTTTTCTTGCCAGCTATAAATCGAATCGAAGGTTTTTATGCACGACGGCATACCTGCAAGTCTTGGAACTGAGCTCCAACGGCCATGGCCATAAGTAGATATGTAGTTAATGAGTATTTCATCTTCCTCAGGTGACCAAAGCCATCTCTTCACTTTCTGTTTTTCGCAGCAAGAATGATGCCCCATTTTTCTTCTTCTTAATTCCTCAAAGCTTCAGGTTTGCACCTAATGAGTACTGGAGATTACTCTTACTTGTGATTTACGTATATGCATATGCATACATATATATGACAAAGAAACCACACGGAAACGTGAAGGAGCTAGGGTTCAGAGTGGATGATGTCATGCAAAGTACACTATGTGTCTGCTAGGTAATACTCGGAATTAAATAGTTAATAATTGTTCACTTGTCGGATGATTTTGTACGTATAGGTTGACATATGCATTCTGTACTTGCAGCAAAATTCAACTGCCTTAATTGTGTTCCCTCTTTAGTATCTTTGACGAGTTATTGACACAATTATATATAAACATGTCGAATCAAGTCTTTAATAATTTAAACTTTATATGAATCACATGTATTAAAGCATGCACATGTCACCTATTTAGGTATTGCGCCACATAATCATAAAGATTGTGTACCCATTGAACTTTTGATGAAAAAATTAATTTGGTTACGCGTCATGATCCGTTTGAAGATACAATTTAAGCCCAAGTTTGGTATAGCTAAGAATTAGATTTTAATAAAAAATTAATGAAATGTATGATTGGAAAGTTGTGGGTTCTATGAAATTTGTAATTAAAATTAATTGTTGAATATGACTTAAAATTTTTATCAAAACTTTAATCCACATTAAATAGTGGCTAAATAGATAAATGTTTCTCCTTCTAACAGCTTAAGTTTTAGATAAGTTTAGCGACATGATATCACACCACACAAATGCCATGTCTTTATTGTGAGGGATGACAAAAAAGCTCAGCGGCTCGGCTCGAAAAAAGCCCGAGCCCGAGCCTGGCCGGGCCGTGTGGCTAGGGTCGGCCCGCAAAAAAAAACAAAATTTGCCAACTTATT
>CAIGRE010225599.1:0-22831 GCA_903798275.1 Fraxinus angustifolia subsp. syriaca | reverse complement strand
TCGGTAGAAATTAAAATCGGATTAAAATTGAAAATATAGTCGTTATTGAATCTCACTCGTTTAATAAGAGATTGAAATTGAAAGTATATCCGTTATTGGATCTCAATCGTCTAATAAAAGTCAACAATAATGACTAATTCTTCAATTTTAATTTCTATCAAACACACTCTTAACGTTAAAACTTCAAAGTTTTTATCTTAGATCATGAATAAGATTAGGCACCGTTTGGCACACATTAAAATTGAAAATATGATCGTTATTGAGTCCCACTCGTCTAATAAAAGTTAATAATAACGACTAATTTTTCAATTTTAATCCTTACTGGGCCTTATGTTTTACAAGACCTTTGCTTTTTGTAGAAGACTCGACCGATTGAAGTCGGAATTTATGTACCTGCCGTGACAAGAATCATATCACAGCCCGTTACCCAAACCAATCTTATCTTAATCCTGAAGAAATGTATATTAATAAATAATTGTACAACTACAACACTACAAGTAATGGAATTAAATTAATGGCCACTTTTCTTCCAAGTGAGTCCATTAACATACCCTAAACCCTCCAAGGCTCCAACCCCCACAACGAATTCTTGAAATTCAAAATTCAAGAATAATTGTTTTTGGATTGCAATGGATTCCAAGGATAAGAAATCATCATCTGCATCTTTTCTGGGTCCGGGATTCAGGTTCCATCCGACTGACGAGGAATTGGTTCGATACTATTTGAGGCGAAAAGTCTGCGGAAAATCTTTCCGATTCGATGCAATTTCTGAGATCGATATTTACAAGGTCGAGCCTTGGGATCTCCCAAGTATGCACTTCTCAAACCTTTTCTTTCTTTATATTTTGAACTCTATTTTCATTTAATGGAGTGCCGTGGTAGCGTATTGATAAATGCAGATTAGGAATAGCCCAGGTCTTTATAATTTCATTTTTGTTTTTTTACATAAGGGACACCAATTTTCGAATCCGACTGCTAGGCCGAGCTTTAGGCTGATCGAGTTGCTCTGTTGAGCATTGAAAGGTCAACCGGGAGAGTAGCACAATTGTATATATTATTGTTTCAATATTTTAGTTACTTCGATTTTACGGTTAATAGGGAGATTGTTGTTCAATAGTTATTCTTCTGTAATTAGTAATAAGTACGGTTTGCTTTATGTATAAGTAAGGCTCTTTAATGCAGAGATTGATATGGTGGTGCCTTTGTAGTAAATTTTAACATTCAGTAACCATAAACGTTTTCCAGTTTTTTCCATACTGTAAGCTGTTTAAGAGGGGAAAAAATTACTTTTATTTAATTAATGGAATAATACTTTGTATTGAATTATGAGACTTCATTTTAATGTTTGTATGTGTGCAGTTGTTAGAGAATATACATACTGGAGGTTTGATAGAGAATGTTTTGGCCTATTTTGTTGCCAGAATATGTGGCATGGCCAGTGTTTAATCACTTCATTTACCAAATTACAGTGAAATTTTCGGAAATGAGATTTCATTCACATAACTATGGACTGAATAATGATTTTTTTTTTTTCTTTTTTTCGCTTCATTGTTTTCTATGGTTACTTGGAAATTCTATTAATCTTACGTCTAAGGTTGTGTAACAAGGAACTAATTAGGCATTAGTCATCCTTAGAGGAAAGGGAAAAAGGAGAGGAGATAACTGATGAATATTGATTAACCTCAATTCTTAGCTACCAAGATGAAAAGCATATTAAATGTTTATGAACATATGGTTGAATATCATTGAAACTGAAGTAAAAGGATTCATAATTGGTAAAGTTTCTCCTTATTCAAGTCTCCTTAGTCCAACTACTTGTGAGTTTAACTGGAGCTGAACGTGGAAAATAGGTTCAGTGTTTCGTTTTCTGTGTCACTTGCATAAAACTAAATTAATTATCGTCATCATTAGTATTGTCTGTCAAGATTGCCCATTATTACATGTACAACTCCATGTACGTATATGCAATTGCATATTTATATAATGTAACCACCAATATATTTTTAAGCCCAGATATTTAACATTTTTTTTCTAATATTTCCATATTCCAAATATTTTTCATTCTAATTTGGTGGTTTTTTAGGTAAGTCGAGTCTGAAGACTAGAGATTTGGAATGGTATTTCTTCAGCATGCTGGACAAAAAATATGGTAATGGAGCAAGGACCAACAGGGCAACTGAAAAAGGGTACTGGAAGACTACTGGAAAGGACAGGACTGTCTACCATAAGTTACAGATTGTGGGAATGAAGAAAACCCTTGTTTATCACATTGGCCGAGCTCCAAAAGGCCAGAGGAGTAACTGGGTTATGCACGAGTACCGGCTTGCTGATTTGGAGTTGCAGAAAGCTGGAATTAATCAGGTGGGTGCACAAGATTGTGCATCTTGATCTTTTAAGTTATTCTTTGCCTTTGCCTCAAGGCTTATTTTGAGCTGACAGAATTAGTGTGGATGATGAATGTCCGAGGAGTGATATGGTTTCTGGGGGTTTAGGAAAAAGTAGTAAGTTTGAAAATAAGTTGATTGGCAGTCATTTTAAATCAGATAAAAAAGCAATTATATGGGATGATATAATTGTTTTATGGCCATTATTAGTATTAGTGTTATAATAATTATATGGGATGATATAATTGTTTTATGGCCGTTATTAGTATTAGTGTTTGATTGTTTTTAGTATGGCAATATTGTTGTATACCTTATTTTGGAGGATGATTTGTATTACATTGCTTGATCTAATTTTTTATATTGTTGTAATTTTTTTGGTGGACAAGGACGCTATTGTGCTTTGCAGAGTCTTTCAGAAGAGTGGTTCGGGACCAAAGAATGGCGAACAGTATGGGGCTCCATTTATTGAGGAGGAGTGGGAGGATGATGAGCTGGAATTGGTTCCCAAGCAGGAGGCTGCAGAGGAAGTAGATTTTGGTGATAATTTCTATTTGGATGGCCGTGACCTTGAGCAGGTTAATGCACTTACCATTATATTGTGTTGTGTGCTAATTTTACAATGTTTCGGTCTGATTAGGGCACAATAAGAATTTAGTGGAAATTGTGAAGGATACTTGTTTCTTTGGTCCACAATATACCTTTTTATGACCTTCATATGGTAAAATGTTCTCTCTTTGCTAGATTCTTGGAACCGATATTCTGTCAGACATTTCTCCCCTTCCATTGAACACCTATGCAGACAATTCCAACTATGAAGAAGAAACAGCCGAGTCCAGTAGTGGAGCCCAACAGCGCATGGTTGATATGGGTGAACATGAAAATGAGCCTGAAAAGCATGATGATCGAAATATTTATGATTTGCCAGCTTCATATGATACAGTTGTAAAACAAGTCAGGCACGAATACATGGTTGAATCGAGCGAGCCTAGGAATTTGGAGGATGTGGATTACTTGCTTGATGAACCATTCTTGGATTCTTCTGATAATGTTCAATATAGCGATGGAGGATTTGTTGAAACTAACCATCTCTCAAATCCTGGTGCAGTCGATACATCTACTTTCGACGCTCTTGAGTACCCTACATTCTTCGATGCCAATGATGACATCTCACAGTATCTATCTTGTGATCTTTCAAAGATGACTGAAAGTGAGGATCTTATTTTTGATCACGCATTCCTCACCGAAACGGTAATCTTATTCTTTGAGCTTCACTGTCTTTTCTAGGTTCACGTTGCAATTTAGTAATTAAGCTCACATTACTATTCTTTTGCAGAAGGTTGATGAAGGAACACAGCAAGCTACCGTGTCAAGTGAACAACTAATTGATAATACAAATAATGATGCGTCGTTGTCTAATAAGCAAGAGCTGGCAAAATGTGAGTCAGGTACTGAAAGAAAAATCATTCTAATGCAACTTCTTGTTTTCTGTTTAGTTTGGAAGGGGACTGGGTATTACTAAGAAGAAAAATAAGTTAAATCTTGTTCATTTTCCTCCACAATGCAGTCCCAAACATGCATCTCAAACATTTCACCTCTGCATGCACTGTTAACATTAATTACACGCTTGTAATGGGTGCAGATTTTCAGTATCCTTGCATCGACCAGGCAAGTCACATGTTGGGAAACTTCCAAACTCCCACGGCATTTGCATCAGAGTTTCCTTCGAAAAATGCAACTCTTCTTCTAAATTCTGCTTCTAGTTCCGCACATGTTACGGCTGGCATGATTCAAATAAGGAATTTGACAGTCAATGGCAATGGAACAGACCTATTTTTTAGCAAGAGCCAGAACTTCAATATTGTTCTTTCATTTGGCTTGTCACAAGGCGCCAATGGTTCTGCTAACTTGGAATCACGGGTTAGCCTACTTCCAGGGAAGGCTGTTTCTGCGACTTCTAGGGGTTGGTTCGATTTCATATTCTTCTGGGTCCTTATTCTCTCCATGAGCTTCAAAATTGGGACCTATATCTGTGCCAGGTGAAGTGGATCTCGATCAGTCTAAAGACGACAGTAAACCTGGTAAAAAGTTCTTAGTGAACTAGCTGGACAATGTCTCCTTGAATTACAAATTGACATGTTGCAGCATTGTTTGTTCTGAATTATGTTGAAATAGTTGCTATAATAATTAGTTTTTTAGTCTTGGATTAGGCCATCGACTGCGTTTAATCTATGAACCAGATAGTGTTGTAGATTTATACTGGAAAATGAGACACGGCTTCTGACTTGGAAGAATTAAAATATATGGTGTGTTATCAGTTTATATCCATCCGTGCTTGAATCGTAGCTTGCATTTTTTTTATTCTTATTTAGTAAGGTGGGTTGCACATTGGGAAAAATAATAATAATAATAATAATTTTATTGTCTAATCGTATAATTATTATGCCATCTCTCCTTGTTCTCAGTTCCTCACGAGTAATAGGCGTAATGTTGACATAACAAGGATTCACTATGTTTGATATTAAAGATTGAGCGATGCGATAAATAATATTTTATCTTGTTTTTCTTTCGAATATTATTCGTTCAATGGAAAATTTGTCATTAACTATCGTAATAAGACGCTCCTTGAATTTCTTGTGTTCAATTGATATATACAAATAAATCTTAAATAATACGATATATACTAAAACAATTGTGCCGTGCTAAGTTAATTAAAGTTACTAATTGTATAGATTTTGTACGATATAAAAAAAAATATTATTTATAAAAAAAATATGACGTAGTAAATAATAATGTTTAGTCAAATAATTATGCATAATTTAACATTTGAAAACTTCAAGCAACATCGTTATTTTAGCTTATTGTGGAGACTAACTCCAGAATTCATTTAACTAAATACGCGTTTGTAACAGCTATACAGTTCCAGTCCTACCTTAAAACAAAATATTCTTGTCAATTAGATTTATATATTATGCAAGAAATCAGGTCGGCAAATTTTTATAAATCTTTAAAAACATCGAAACCTCATAAGAAGTGATGCCCCATATGTCGTATTATAAACAAGACAGAAGTTAAAGGAATTAAATGTGAATCTTGAAGAAAATGAGATGCCATGACTTGGTCACATTGTTATAGCCGGCAACTATGTTCACTAAAATTGCCCAAAACATCCCTTTAAAACAGCGGAATTAACTATGAATTACAAACCAAAAAATACAGCTTATTTATCCAAGATTGAGCTCAAAATTTCCAAGTGAAGAGGGCTCGATGACTACCATTGAAGAAGAATCCATTAGTCTTGTACAAGTCTTTGATAAAAAATCCGGGTTCAATTCAGAAACTGGAATCTACCATTCCCTCGTTCATTTGAGTGAAGATGACAGGATCCCTACTCAGCCTAATGTTGACACAGCCACATATGTGCTATCGCAGTTCCCTCCTCTTGACCAAGCTGAATCCCGAGTAGCACTTATTGATTCCACCACTCATGAACGAGTTACCTACGCTCAACTTGATCGGTCTATTAGGGCGCTTGCTGCCGGATTGTATCATGGACTCGGGGTGAAGAAAGGTGATGTTGTGTTTGTCTTATCACCAAACTCGCTGTTGTACCCGACCATATGTCTCGCTGTACTCTCCATTGGCGCAGTTCTGACAACAGCCAATCCACTCAACACTGTAGCAGAAATAGCCAAACAAGTACGGGATTCCGGGGCCAAACTTGCTATTGCTTCACCAGAGGAGATGCACAAGTTAGTGCCCACTGGAGTGCCTACTCTTGTTACTTCCTACAGTAAAGAACATGATAATGCACTTACCATTCAAGAATTGGTTGGGAATTGTGATCCTTTATGCATTCCAGAAGCTAAACCGGTTCAGTCGGATACAGCAGCAATTCTCTACTCTTCAGGGACTACAGGAACTAGTAAAGGAGTAGTATTGACACATTCAAATTTCATATCTATTATGAAACTACTCAAATGGTCAGTGGACGTATCAAATGCTCAGAATGATGTTTTTCTGTGCTTCATCCCCATGTTCCACATCTACGGTCTAGCATTTTTTGCCCTTGGAATGTTCTGTTCAGGCACAACAATTGTTATCATGCAAAGATTTGATTTCCAAAACATGCTCAAAGCTATTCAGAACTACAAGATCAATAACATTCCAGCCGTTCCCCCAGTGATACTCGGGCTGGTGAAGTATCCCGGAGGGGCATATGACTTGTCGTCATTACGCAGAGTGGGCTCGGGGGCTGCTCCATTGAGCAAAGAGGTGGCAGATGGGTTCAGAGAGAAGTTTCCTTGGGTCGAGCTAAGACCAGGCTATGGGCTGACAGAGAGCACTGGTGGAACAACTTACTTTGTTTCCAACAACCAAGCGAAGGCTCGTTCATCCTCGTCCGGGAGATTGGTTCCATGTTTTAGTGCCAAGGTGGTGGATGTTGAGACGGGATTGACTTTGCCGCCATATAAACAAGGAGAACTGTGGCTGAAAAGCCCTACCATAATGAAAGAATACCTGGGAAATGAGGAAGCAACTGCTGCTACGTTCGACTCAGACGGATGGCTCAAAACTGGTGATCTTTGTTATATTGATGGAGATGGGTACCTGTACATAGTCGATAGAATAAAGGAGTTGATCAAGCATAAAGGTTTCCAGGTACAGTAATTTCTCTGTCTTGTATATGTTTAAAAACTACAAGGATGAATACTTGGAGGGACTTACAAGCTGAAATGAATGCAACTGCAGGTGGCTCCAGCAGAGCTGGAAGCAATATTATTAAGTCATCCCCATATACTCGACGCAGCAGTTATACCGTGCGTTGCCTGATATATCTTTCATAAACAAGGGAACCCTAATCCCCATCAAATACTGTGGTGTTTAACGAAATAATGGAACTGTGCAGGGTTGAAGATGAAGAAACAGGACAAATACCCATGGCATATGTGGTGAAAGCTTCTGGTTCTGACCTAACTGAAGATCAGGTTATCCAATTTGTTGCCGAGCAGGTATGTACACCCATCATCCACCTACCCCCTGCGCCCACCACACATGTGCACACACGAGATGCTTCTGCAAGCTATCCCTTGCTCTGCCATAGCATTCTGAATGTTACTTTGGAAAATCTTCAGGTAGCCTCGTACAAGAAAATTAGGAGGGTGAGATTTATCAGTGCCATACCAAGATCTGCTGCAGGTAAAATTCTGCGGATGGAACTGTTACAAAGCAACCAAGGAGTGCTCTCTAAATTATGAATGGCGTTTACGTGGTCCAGAAGTGAAAACTCGGGTAGTGTTATGTTATCTTTAACATTGCACTGAGTTTACAACGTTCATTAAAATAAAAACTGGAACATTTTAAGCATTTTAAGGAATAGAAGCATTGGTGGAATTACATTGTTTTCTAAGCAATCATTTACAGCATTCCTTTTAGCTATAAGCTTTTAGCACGAGTATTAGAAACTTCGACGTAATCAATATCTACAGAGAAGGCTAACACCTCTCCCCCACGGGAAAAGAACCACAACAGTAAAATGCAAGATTTAGTATAGGATTTCTCCCAACTAACCTTGAATTCTTGTTTGCTTCATATTTCACAAAATAAAGACGCTCAGAACTTCTCCTATCCAACCATGCAACACAGTTTTTAAACCCACAAAAAACTCACTTCATCTGAGTCTACTAAGGTCGCCGAGTCTCCAATACTTAATCACGTTAAATGCCATCACATCCCCAAGGTTGCCGGGTTGAAGAAAAGAATTTTGACAGGCAAATAATATACATGTAATCTTGTGACGATACATAATTGGAACCAATCTATACAAATGCCACGTCAAATATAGACATGAAAGAATGAGTAAGTATCATAAATCCCATGTCAATTAACACAAGAGAGCAAGTATTATAATTTCAAAAACATCTACAAACGAAACACACTCTGAATGAAGAGGCAATAGGGTATGTAATATATTCACAATCAAAATTATCTAAGAAATGAAATTGAGACAATAAATAATAAGAGGCACGTTGGATATAATGTAACAGATAGTCAAAATATATCAAATTAACACGGCCCAATAATCACAACAAAGCAGTACTCCATAAACTGAATTCGCCGGTTATACATGATAAAGATGGCATGTGCAATAAGTAATACTACTCTTAGCAATGGCACAAATACATCATGTCATCTTGCAAATATATTAGAAGCACATCAAAATAGAAGATAAGAATTCATAGAGCAGATTGTGATACTAATACCACCAAAAGGCACTCACAATCTTCTTCTTCTTCTATTTCTTCATACTATGCGAAGATGAAGAACAGTTTTACCTCTGAAAACAATTCAAACAATCCTAGGTATCTATTAGCTCCTGAAGTTGCCTCTCCAATTCCTCCAACCGGCCACTCCGTTCACTTTTGATGTAGAAGGGTCTAACTCTAGTTACTCTACTGTAATCTACAGTCCCTTCGAGCTCTTTCCAAAATTTATTTATTTTAATATGGCAGGCTTGCCCTGGCCACGGGCAGGCTCGGGCTCGAGCTGCCTCCCCAAAATGGGGCTCGGCATAACCGAGCCCGAGACGGGCCCGACTCGAGCTTTTTACGGACCGAGCCCAAACCGTCGAGCTTTTTTGTTATCCCTAAAGTAATTCGGTGCATCTAAACACTTACAATTAGCTTATTTCTGACTCTAAAGCCACGTTTGACACAAATTTTAATATAAGCCAAAGTCAAATAATCAATATTAACCACATCTTTCATAGATCCCACAACTTTTCAACCACACATTTTAAAAATCTACTAAAAAACTAATTTTAATCCTCACCAAACACCTTCTAAATAAAAGTACTACTTATTTTCAAATTTGATCAATAAAATACAATTTATATTAGAACTCGCTCAAATATAATCCAATTCACTTATAAGTAAAAAATTCGAAATTATTTAGGGCTGGACAAAACTCTAGAATTGAACGGACCGAACCAAATCCTAATCGAATTGAGTGGCTCTTCTTAAGTTAAATATCTGAACATGTATCTGAATTAAGTATCGATGGGTTTTGTTTGGTTCAATTATCGGTTTTAGACCAAAAATTGAAGAATTGAATCTCCCTGACTTTTTTTTTTTTATCTTAAATAAACAAAATTATTTTATTATTTTAAAATAAATTTGTTAACTAATTAATTTAGCTCAAACCCAAAATATGATTTTTCCTATTTCAAATTTCATGCCCAAACCCAAAGTTTTATCAAAATCTTTTATCCTACCGTAATGTCATTCTAGAGAAATCGAATTGGAAGCTCGGTTGCGCCTCTCTTCATTATGAGCTCGCTATCTTCTTTTTCTTGTGATTTTAACAGTTAAATTTATGAAAAACAAAACAAAGAGGGGCGTAAAAGATATCATGAGTTTGGACTACATTATTTTGTAATAATTAAAATTGAATATGCCATTAGTTGAATTAACGAGCATTGTTGTAAATATTAAAAAATTTAATTATTGTACGGAACTTGGGAACCAAACCGAAACCGAACCCAAACCGTTCCATAATTAAATTTGAATCCGACGATTACCTTAAATACTAGAAAATTTTAATTTTTTTGGTTGTAATGAAAACTGAACCGAATCATGCCCAACTCTAAAATCATTAGCCATTGAAGAGTTCTTAACCTTTATTTTACTACTCTTTATTAATTATTTATAGGTTATTTCTAGCTTTGATCAATAAAATACATTGTTTATTCTACTTCAAAAATTACTTATAAGCACTTAATTTATAAATAACTTATTTAACAATAAGTAAAAGTTAATTTGACATTACTTATTTTGTTAAACCAAACCAAACATGTTCAAAGCCTTTGTTTTGCGTCAATATTTTAAAACTCATTTTTCCTTAAACTCATTTTTAATCACATTTTATGAAACTCACGACTTTTATCAAATTTCAACTACAAATTCGATCATTTTTTTTTTTTAATATCAAAATATACTAAAACTCTTATTTTTAACCAAACCAAACAGACTATCATCAACGAGTGCCACTGCATAATCTCAATATCATATATAAAAATGCAGGATGATCTACTGAATCCACAAGATGGCATGTCAACTGGATAATAGTATTTTTAGCAACGATACATATACGAGGGTAATTTTGGGATTTCATAGAAGCATAGAACAGAATTTCGGAATTCCTTGAGCAGATAATCACACTATTGCTACCACAGAGGCAACTAGTCACGATCTGCTTCTTCTATTTCTTCATCCTCAGGCACCCCACGAAGATAAAGCACGTTGTTACATCTGCAAAAGCAATTCACAGTAGATATGGAAATTCGTTTGAAATACAGAAAACTCTTCTAACTTGTCTAGCTATCATGAGAACAGTGGAAGCAATGGTAAATATGAGGAAATAAACCAACTTTTCTGAATCTACAGAGAAAACGGTCACTCTCATTGCCAAAATTTATATATACCGTAAATATCTCAATACCATAATATTTTCAAAAAATGATGATTTTGTAGGGGAAAAATTATACGGCAGCAGCTGATGGTAAGTACCTGATCAAGATCTCTCCAAGACTTCCACTGAATTGTCCATCAATGTATTCTTCAGCATTTGCAAGCTGCCAAAAAAATTCAATAATCACAAATATAATTGATTACAAGTATAGAACCCTTGACAAATCGGAAAGATAGATCTCTCTCCTCCTTCCCTCCCTCACTCCCTCTCTCTTAAAAACATCTTTTATTTTTTATCTCAGTGGTTGTTTGTATATACAACCTTTCTCTAAGAGGGGGCATAAGGCAGTTTATTTTGACACCCCACCCTCTCCCTTCAGCTACTCTGGCTGCTTGCATAAACAAGTTCATCAAAAGAAACCTTAATGTAGAACAATATGTCATTTTGGCAGAACCGTATAATGTCTCTCTATAAATATCACACAACAACAAAGAACAAACCTCATTCTCAACAAACTCGGGGTAGGTTGTGTTCTGTGTCTGATATTTTGCACAAACCCCTTCCTTAACTACCTTAAAATGATGTTAGTTTACCTGTTTATACACTGGATGTTTGAAGAAAAAATGTTTTGCCGCGTTACAGCATGCAAAGAATCAGCCGTCATTTGGCAAACTTATAAATCATTTATAAATTGGTCAAACTTCATTTCTAACCACACATTCCAATGGCTCACAAATGTTATCCGCTTATCCACCACTCAATTCTATCTATTTATAAATTCTTTACAGCGGAGTCTTAATCTATAAATAATAAATATTATGCATTTTTCATGTATCCACACACTAGACGTATCAGAAATGTGAACACATCCACAACAGAAAAGACCTCTCATCCATACCCAAGATCATGCCATATTATGATGCACACTTTCACAAAGACTAGAACTAGCAACTATAAGTCTGAATGGGGATCGAATTCAAACTCAAATTTGTGGAGTTACCTGCAAGTTCATGTATGAATCAACTGAGACAAGAAAACCTAAAAGTAAAGCCCAAAGGGAAAAAAATAACCTTGTTATTATTACATAAAGGGGATATAAATATGCACACTAGATAATGAAAAATGTGCACACTGTACAAAAACGTAGAAGTTGAGAGGACGATAAGAGAGATGACTACCTTTGTACTCCATTCCCCACTTGAGCTTTACCATTACAGGCTTCCCAGTCAAATTGTTTAAAAAAGGCTTAGGGTTAACTGGTACAGTCTGCAAGCATAACAAACGAAAGAAGTTTCAGAGCACAGCATTTCTGTTGGAACCTAAACTATATCCATTCAGCAGCAATAAATTATGGATAAATCTTCATGTACATAATTCATGTACATAATGGATTACATAAGCTCATGTGGAAGAAATCCGGCCGTGGATGTGAAGTGTGGAAAAGTCAAAAATTGTAGACTACCGATGGATGCGCCACATGTCAATTATGTAATGAATTATGTAAATGATTATGTACTTGTAGCATGGTCCATAAATTATATGCATATTCCAGCTCAAGCATATGTAACTATTAGAAATCAAAAGGATAAAAAGGAACATCCATTCAATGCAATAATAGAATTGCATATAAGTATCGACCTACACCCACCAATATATATATTTTTTTCTGTTGGCCATAATCTTTCTTTTTTTTCCAAGAACAAACTAAGAAATTATGAAAACATGTCCGAAGTAAAGTCTAAATACTTTCCCACAGTTCAGAGAAGAAATGAATAAAATCAAAAGAACGGTTATCCCATGATCTAAGCTTTGTTTGCATTCAATTTGCTGAAACCCAAATTAGAGTGCAGTTTACTTGTATTTGAATTGGTTTTCCCCCCAATAGCAGTGTATAACGGGAAGACAACAGTATAGACAGCTAAAGGAATCCACCAAGACCATATCCCCACCACCGGCACACCCCAAAAAAAAAAAGAACCCAATAAAAAGGAGAGAAAAAGAAGAAAAAGTAAAATATCCAATATTTACATTATCAATCAACTATTGCTGTGTCTATATACTTGACACTTGGGCTGAAATATTACCAAACCATATCCCTTTTTTTTTTTTTTTGCTTATCTAATGAGATTAGGCATATGTGTTAATAGAAAAACTATAGCATTTATCTAAGCTGTTCTGCCCTTCCCGTCCACTGCCATTATCCCTCTTGCCAAACCTGCAGCCACCAAAACAGCATAAAAGTCTACGCCTAAAGATATATGATCATGGCTCTAATCCCCAATAGGCAATCAATAATGCCAAAACCTAAGTCACATAACTTTATCCCTTGGGTCGCACTCTCGCTCACTCCTCCCAGAGTCCCAGTTTCGCTCTTGCTTAAAACAATCTTAAACAGACATTAGGAAGATGTTTCAGTCAAATAAGTTTCTCTCACAATGTCTCATTCTCATTCCAACTCTATCACGCTCCTACTCCTACTCCAGAGTTTATGTCACATATCTCCAGAGTCAAACACCAGCTCCGTGAATTGAAGTTGATGTTGCAGACTATAATGCACTCTTATAATCAATTACCCACACCAAAATCCAAACCCAAATTTCTAAAACACTTAATTTCTATAGGAATTTCAGTAATGCCCGCATTCTCGTGCATGAAAAGTGACACACAATTCATTTTCCAAATAAAAATAAAAGAAAAAAAGAAACCAAAACATCAAAGAATTATTATTTTTATTTTATTACACAGGTAGGAAAAACTATAAGAAGAACGTATTCCAATTTCCCCATCACGCAGTCAATAAAATCATGAAAAACAAATAAAAGCTCACACGAAAAAAAGAAAAACCCTAAATTTTGAAAACCGTGATATGTTAATCCATCAATATAAACATCAGGTCAATTTTCATAACGAAAACCAGGATTAGGTGAATTCAAAGCGCACTTACAGCCATTAGAGCACGTCTTTTGGAAGGAGAACAGAGGTTTCACCGTGCGAGGGTTTAAGCGTCGAACGGGTTTAGGGTAAGAGTTGCTTGAATTGATAATTCACTGTTCATCGCGGTCCGATAGACTCAAATTTTTTGGTATTTGCCTAAGATTGAAAATTTGAGGATGGTGCTACATGTACATTAAAATTTACAAAATGAATTACATAATGTCATATAGTATTTTATCATTTACCAGTTTATAACACAATCATTTTTTTCATCTAATCTTTTCCCACCGCTCATTTTCGATAACTGCTTATGTACCATTTTGATGTACAAGTAATAAAATCCAAAATTTTAATTATAAGTTTACTACTTACGACTTACAAGTAACATAATACTATTCAAAATTAGAGATGGCAAAAATCATGTTAAACTCTATACACGTGGGACCCATACCGAACGTTGAGGATTGATACGAAAAATATGATCCCGTCCCACTACCGCTCCGTTTAAAGTTCATTAAAAAATAAAATAAAAAATTCATCATCCTCTCTAAAGTGAATATAATTTTTTCTTAACAAATTGAAAAAAAAAATGGTAAAATATTTTCTTCAACTAAAAACATGGTAAAAAAAATAAATAAATAAACAGGGTAAGGGACCATCCCATCTTAACCGGTTACGGAGTGAGATAAAGTGACAAAATTTTTCGATGCAACTAGGCATGAGAATGTTCGCCCTGGCCCGCCCCGTTCAAAATAGCATATCTGCAATTTTTCCAACTTACTTTGACATTGTACATAATAATAGAACTCCCAACAGCGTTGAAGCTGCAAATTGATTCATCAACCACGATACAAAATAGGGCTTGTTTGAGCCACATTTTAAAAGAAAACAATGTATCATTATTTTGAAAAATGTGTAGTTGAAAAATGGAGAAAACTTTTTTATTTACATGTAATATTATTTTATTAGAAAATGTGTGATTGAAAATGAGTTTTGAAAAAAATAATTTTCGATAAAATGGGAATCAAACAACATCTTAGTTATACATCACTAATTGTTTAGTATACTCCACTAAATTTATGTTACAATTTTAAATCTTCACAAAGGCTACCATTTTAACTTTCAAGTATCCACCAATTTGGTAGATGAAGATATTATATAATCATGCCATATTCCTCGTGCATACAAGAAGTATCGATATTATTCTTCTGCATCAAACTACTTGTCTCCAAGAGCTTGAATTCACCTAACAACAAATCAGATATTGTTATGCCTTCCGAAGCTAGGACCTATACGTGGGCCCAGTTAGCCTACGGGAGAGTGGTTCAAAGGCCCACGCTTAGCGTTGGCAAAAAAGCTCATGGGCTTGGGCTCGGCTCAAAAAAAGCCCAAGTCAGGCCCGGCTCGGCCCGTATTAGGCATAAAAAAATTAAAATTTGAAATTAAAGATGCCTGCACAGCGGCAACTAAAAATTAAGTTGCCTGATGTGCATGCAGCTACAATAAATTATTAAAAAAAATCGAGCGGCTCAGCTCGGGCTTGACTCGAGCCTCATTTTTTTGGCCAAGCTTGGCTCGGGCCTAAAAAAGCTCGGCTAAAAAAAGTTTGAGTCGACCCGAGCTTTTTTTTCGACTCGGCTCGTTGACGCTACCCACGCTTCATACACTGACATAGGACGACCCACATCACGTAGACCACCCTCTTAAAGTTTGGACGACCCTGTATAGAAAAGGCTGGACCGACCCCATTACACGCAGACCTCATTGTAAGAGCTGGTCCAGGCACGAGGCAGTAACAAGATTTTGAACAGATCTTATGTCATGTGATTGACAGGACAACTCACTGCCACCGCCGCAAACCTATTTGGTCAAGTCCAAGCTGCAAGCTAGGCTTTGTGGATATAAAATAGTATTAACATTTAAGGTTGTGATTGATTGATGTCTATGACTAAAAAGGTCAATCATTTGGATGAGGGCACGTGTATTTTCATCCAATAGCCTTCACTCACCTTGCCCAGGTATAAAAGCTCACACTTAGTGCCCTTCAAAGGTGATGCAAGTTTAGATTCTCAAAGTTATATTCTTGCTACACATCTTAATCATTCACCCCAAAGCTGACCCCCATTTTACATTGGAGGCTCACGTTTAAAGTTCTCTTACACTTATTTAATTACTTCCCCAATTGACTTGACTGTCAAGAGCGCACGACCAACTTTACCCCTTTTAGAGGAGGCCACATGTGAATAACAGTTTGTCCAAGTGTGCAGGAGCCCAGCTTGAGTGGACGTAAGATGCATCGGGATCTGTTTGCCATATCATTAGTACATTTTTTGGGTCAACAGATTGCCTTCGTCTGTGGAAAACGCGACACTATAACCACGAGCATCCTTGTGGTAGAAGCCATTAAAGGCAGAACCTTGAAGAAAGACTTGCTTCTTGAAAGAAAGAAACGTTGCAAAGAGAAAGCACATAAAATACATGTTTTTAGCTCAAAGTCAAAGACACGTTATGAGTTCTAGTCACTACGGATCGCATTGAAGAAATAGACAACATGAGGCTTTTAAAGAAGGTGTCCTCTGAAGTCTGAACGAATGTGAACTTGCGTCGTCCCCACCACCAACACAGGTGAGGCGATACCACATCGTTTAGCCAAGGAAGTAAGAGAAATGGCTACAAATATGAAGAACATGGCCCAACAGAATGCTACCATGCAACAGTTACTCATACAGATGCACAAGCAGACAAGATACCAAGTGCCTTCGCAGGGAACATTTCCCTAAGAGGATGAGGAAAATGACACGGCAGCCTACCCCCAAACGCACAGAAGGAAAATCAGTCCAGTAGAGAGGGAAGTGGAAATGGACACTTCCACCAACTATGTTACTAACCGACCCAGTGATAACATCCCACGGGAGGAAAACTCTCTCCCAAAATATGCTCAAGAGCGAGAACCTCAAAAATCCATTAGTGTTTTTTTTTATCGAATTGGACCATCGAGGCCAAGAAATAAGTCCCACCAGCCACCCTCGTCCAAAGGGGGCCAAAATAATACCAAGAATATGAACCTCAAGGGGTTCTTTATCCTCTTCATCTTCCACCTAGAAATAGGCGAAAGAGAAGAGATGAGGCGAACTTGAAAAATCAAGTGGAAACGTCACGACCCCCTCATGACCAAGCTGAGAGAGATGATTTCGACGGTCTATGCAGATCCTTTGAGTTAGATGATGATGACAAAATTTTGCCCTTCTCCTGAGAGTTGAGGAGCACTCCGATTTCGAACCACTTCGTACCACCAAAAATATCCAAATATGAAGGAAATGGTGAACCGGCGAAGTACCTCAACAACTACAATACCCATATGTCTCTACTGAGAGCCTCGCCATCGCTAAAGTGCAGAGCTTTCCATCTCACATTAACTGGGGCTACAGAAATTTGGTACAGTCGTATTCTAGGCGACATCATTAGGAGTTGGTCGTTCTAAAAAATGCTTTTCTAAACCAATAACTGTCTAGCAAATAAGAGGAAGCCCTCATCCGAAGGCTGTAAGATATGAGGTAGCAAACAGGTGAAACTTTGAAAAGCTACTGGCTCGCTTCACGGACGAGATGACCTATTATGAGCAAGTTACAGATAGAGACCATTTTCTACTCTAAGAGGAAGCCTCAACATGAATACCCTATTTTGGAGGGATGTGCGAAACAAAAATCCTACCTTTTATAATGCCTTGGTGGAAATGATGAGGAGTGATATTGTCAACGAGGAGCTAATTGATTCCCGTAACCGAACTTATATGGGACTCCCACCATCTCAAAGACAGCGGTGAGGTCTTGTATCGCACTTGGTGAACCAGCAATGGATCTAAATAGGACACACAATCACCCCTACCTCAGGCCAAGCATTAGCCACTACCACTGCCACGCTAAATGCAGTGCCCTTTTGGCATACGAAGATGTCAGATCAAATGCTTAAAGACAGTCGAATCAATCCAGTGGAAGAGGTAGAGGACGGAAAAGGGACCCTAGAAATAGACAATAAAGTACCTACCATCGAACCAACATCCACAACATTGAACACTGTATGTCCAGGCCATACCATGAAGAGCCAATAGGCCTCCATATGGAGAGGAAAAACACCCATCAGGTACAAAGGGATGTGCCTTAGCCTAGGCATGAGAGAGTGCCTAGACATGATGAGGCAATGCGACGTCACATAAATGAATCGCCTCGACGGAGGCATGAGGAGAAAATAAATATACCAAGAGGCGGACAAAGGCCTAGGAGAGAACCTCGTCGATGCAGATAACGTCCCCATCAGGAAAATGACACCATTATTGGTGGCCCAAATGTGGAATGAAAGTCAAGAAATGCTCAGAGAAATTATGCAAGGGAAGCAAAGGATCCTCCCATGATGAGCTACTTAGTCAATAAAACTAATGTATCTGGAAACATCCCACCAATAACTTTTTCACAGGAAGACGCCATTGGGGTTCATCACCCACATTGCGATGCTTTAGTAGTATAAGCCGTCATGGCCAGAAATGGGCTTAAGTCAATGTTGGTGGACAATGTGACTTCCGTTAATATTCTATTTGAAACCATCTATGACAAGATGATGGTGGGTCATGAGCTGACCCCCATGACCGCCCCTTTATATGGTTTTACCAGTGATAACATTGTTCCTAGGGGGAGGATCACGCTGGCAGTGGAAATGGGGAAACCCCACTTGCGGCTCATCACTTCTTGGAATTTTCTCATTGTAGATCATCGATCTGCCTACAATGGAGTGTTGGGGCAACTCGCTTTGAAAGAACTTGGGACTGTTACCTCTACATACCACTTATGTATGAAGTTTCCCATTGAAGGAGGAATTGTTACGGTGCAAGAAGACTAGATCTGTTCGAGAAAATGTGATAAGTGTAGTTTTTATACTTATTTGAGGCTTTAAATTATGATATTTTATTGTCTTTTGAATAAAATTCTATCTAATTTATGTTATAATGTATTGTGTAGGTAAAACTTTATGTTTAATGAAGAATTGAAGAAAAGAATGCAAAATAGCGAAAAAATGACAAAATCCAAAGTACGAGGACTTAATTATTGGAGGCAAAGTTTGGATATTAAAGTTCGTTCTTTGATAAAATGGCAAAATCCAAAGTACAAAGATTACATGGCATGGTCTGCACAAATAAAATTGTTTTAAGAATCAACTTGCATTACATAAAAGAATTGATGACTTGGAAAGAATAATTAATTGAATTTGGTACTGAGCTTCAACTTGGGCTTTTAAAATTGGACTACACATTGGCTGCACTATATATGATACACACGGGCAGAAAGTTAAAAAAATGGCAAAAATTATACACATTCACGCAACTAGGGGTGGGCAAAACCCGACCAAACTCGCCAAAACCGTCCAACCCGAACCAACTCAATCAGTTTGGGTTTATTTTTTTATTGTTTTTACACGGGTTGGATATGTTGGTTGTGTATGCGGGTCGGGTTGAGTTATGAGTTAACTTATAAAAATCGAATAAACTCGCCTAACCCGACACGCCTACTTTAAAAAAAAAAAGAAATAAAATGTCTAAAAAATACGAGTATATAGTCCAAAAAGTAAAAAGGAACCTAAAATGCTTATGAATGTCTCGTTCGCATATTTTTAGACTTTAATACCATATTAAGATTCGAAATTTCATTTCAAAAAATTTACCTTATTAAGAATTATTGTATGTTATACATTAATTTCATCTTTTATCCAATGTAAAGTATACATTAACTAATGACACTGACGTTGATATATTCACTAAAACGTGCATTATCCCTCACCTAAATAATAATATTTTCAGGTCTTTTTGCATACAATTTTGTAAAGTACGCATATATAATTACTTATTTTTTTGGTTGAATTAAAAGCAATAAAATAGTCTAACTGTAATTGTGTACACACACACACACATGCACACTTATACACAGACCAAAAGTGGACAAAAGGGGGCTGGCAGCTTTTGATATATTTATTCACGTACAGGAAAACGACAACACGCAAATTAAAGAAAATAGGGACTGAAGTTGATTAAAATATATATACACAACACACACTGGGTGGCAAAATTGAGGCACAGAAAGTGAAGGAAATTGGCCGGCAACACACAATTTGGATATTATTCACATTCTGCAAATTTTTTGTGATATCTTTCCACTTTTGCCTGTTTAATTTCAACGTTATGAGTGGCTAAATACTTTTATCGTTAGGACGGATGATGTAGTTTAAGGTTTTTATTCTATGTTTGATTTTAATATTTTCATGCCACTTTGATACTTGTTAATTAATTATTGTGCATTTAATGATATTATTTGTTTGCATAATAATTAATTGATTTAGGATAATAGTGAGATCGAGAGGTGATGTATAATTATAACTCGTGTAATAATTAACATAGACATTATAAGAGATCGAGAGATAATTATAAGTTATTTGATCTTTGTTGAATTTCTATAGATAAATGCATTCATATGTGTGTGAATTTATGACATTATAAGAGAACGAGAGATAATTATAAGCTACGCGATCTATGTTGAGTACCTATAGATAAATGCATTCATATGTGTGTGAATTTATATATAGATATAATAAGTTCAAACATATAAATATATTTAGTGTTGCTTGAGAGAGATCGCTAACTACATCAGGTTAATTCGATCGTTAGCACTAAGAAAAGATGGTTGAATAAATTGGAATTAAATGTATAATAAATAATTTAAGTGAAATCGAAAATTTTAACTATCCAATCATGTAATATTATCTACAATTTTAATTTGAGTTAGTTATTTTATTTAATAGTTTATTATTTTATTTATTAGAATTTCGCTTAGAAAATAAAATTTGATTTGATCATTAGTTACTATTTTAATTTAAATTGAAGTTAGGTTAGTTTAAAACTTTATGGTAGATAGTAGTGTTTGTGGAAAGATATTCGGACTTAATAAATCCACTTTATTACTTGTTATGATCCGTACACTTGTGAAATTTCACGAACATAATGCTATCTCAGCTCTTTGAAAAAGTCCGAGCCCTGAAGTGTAAATGTGGTCAAAGTAGACGCTAAAATGGTTGACGCGCTTGGAAAAGGTCTGATCCCTGAACAAAGAGATGACATCAACATGATAGATACCCCTAAAGAAGAGGTCATCGATGTGGATCTAGATCCTAGGGTCACCAGTCAAATTTTTCCTGATGGACCTACTTGACCCCACAAGGGTATTGCAATTAGGGAAGAAACTTGAGTCAACAGAAAAGATGACGCTTAAAGGCTTCTTACTTAACAATTTAGACATGTTTGCATAGAAGCACGAAAACATGGTGGGCATCGACCCCTAAATTAGTTGACATCGCTTAATGTGGACCCCCTAAATTTACCCCTCACAAGCAAAAGAGAAGAGCATTGACCCCAAAATGTACGAAGCCTTAAAATAAGAGGTGCAAAAGCTTATATCCAACGGGTTCGGTAGGGAGGTAGTGTACCCAAAGTGGGTCTCCAACTTAGCTTCCAAGGATCGACTAGTTAGTTGACTCCAATGCAGGTCATGAGTTCTTGAGCTTCATGGATATGTACTCAAGATACAATCAAATCCCCATGCACCTAGTTGACGAGGAGAACACCTTATTCATCACCTATAATGCCCTCTACTGCTACAAAGTCATGTCATTTGACCTGAAAAATGCTAGGGTAACTTACCAACGGTTAGTCAACATAATGTTTCCCGACCTTATATGCAAGATGATGGAAGTATACGTTGATGACATACTTGTGAAGATCCTCAAGGCTACGAATCACATCGAACACTTATGGATCACTTTCAAAATCTTGAGGGAGTATCAAATGAAGTTGAACCCGTTAAAGTGTGCTTTTGGTGTAGTTTCGGGAAAATTCTTAGGCTATATGGTTAACTAGCGAGGCATTGAAGCAAACCCAGAAAAATTAAGGCACTGCTAGTTATGAAATCCCCATGCAAGCCCAAAGACATACAAAGTTTGACGGGTCATCTAGCAGCGTTGAACAACTTCATCTCCAAAGCAACAAATAGGTGTTTCCCGTTCTTCAAGGTTCTAAAGGACGAAAAGAGGTTTTAGTGGAATGAGGAGTGTGAAGAGGCTTTCCAAGGGCTGAAGAAGCACTTAGGGCAAGCCCCTTCCTCTCAAAGTCCAAGGAGGGAAAAACGTTGCTCTTGTACCTGGTAGTGAGGGTAGAGGCTATGAGTTCAGTTCGGTAAGGAAAGAAGGCAGCACACAATTACCTGTTCACTATGTGACAAGGCCCTCATGCCAACTAAATCGCGTTATATTGATATGGAAAAACTTGCTTTGTCCTTTATGAATGCTTCTAGGAAGTTGAGGCCCTACTTTTAGGCCGACAGTATACACGTGTTAACTAGTATATCCCTAAGCAGGTACTTTAGAAACCAGATGCTTCGGGAAGACTAATGAAATGGGCCGTGGAATTGAACGAATTCGACATTTTCTATCAGCCAAGAACCTCAATGAAGGGAAAAGTCAAGGCAGACTTCATAGTGGAATTTACCGAGGCAACGAACATCAATGTAGCGATGAAACCGACGAACCTCCCCAGCCAGAAAAATGTTTGTTGATGGATCCTCTGGTTAAACAGGTTCTGGGGCTGGTATCTCCTGGAGAGCCCAGAAGGCCAAAAACTCAAAGGCGCGGTAAGGTTTGGTTTCAAAACTTCCAATAACATGATAGAATACGAGGCATTGCTAACAAACCTCAGATTGGTTGTAGCGACTCACGGATGGTTGTACATCAAGTCAATGACGGCTTCACAACCAATGATAAAGGCATGGTAATATACCGGAAAAAGGTGATGGACATGCTCTTCTACTTTAAGAAATTTGAGCTGGCACAACTACCAAGAGCTAAAAACCTACATGCCATGCTTTATCAAAGCTGACCAACAACAAAGATTCCGAATTGCTTAAGGTACCATTAGAATATCTCCTTAAACCTTCTACCTTTAGGGGGGGGGGGGGGGG
>CAIGRE010225422.1:0-10123 GCA_903798275.1 Fraxinus angustifolia subsp. syriaca | reverse complement strand
TGGTTGTCAAACAGGGGGCTTAATATTGGTGTTTCCTCGGCATGTTTTCTGATATGGTTCTGAACATCATTTTCTTAAACTGCCTGGATATCTTGGAGAAAGTACGGGGACCTTCTATTTATGGAATAGGAAAGAGTGTAATTTGAAGATTGAATGGAGAGATTTGACTAAAATGTAGTGTCTAAACCAGGACATTATATATGTTTTATTGATTATACCTAACCCGCTAGATAGGATATTAGAAGATGTAGAATGTCACGTACATTGGCATTGAGGCTTTCGTTTCGGGGCAGGGGTGGAAGACTGACCTTGATAACGATGTTTTAGGTGGTCTTTCTCNTCGGGGAAGGGGTGGAAGACTGACCTTGATAACGATGTTTTAGGTGGTCTTTCTCAATAACTTTTTTAGTTAATTCGATGTGATGAATGCAAGTTTATTTGAGTCAATTTATTGATACGAGTGAATGAAAGCTTCAGCAAGAGCCTAGAATAAGAGCTACATTTTATCTTACAATGTTCAATGCTGTCAATTTCTTATCAGATATTTTACCTGCACTATTGATTTTTCTTCTTGTTGATTTTAGTTTCTAGCACTTATCCATATGCTTCCTTATTTTGCCCAAAGGCCTTTAATTTTGTTTCTAGAATCGTAGAACTCGTTTAGCTTTTGCAATTTTTTTTGTGCCCCATTCACTTCAAATCGGGAGAGGATGGGCTTCTGCAGGAGTAACTCAATAGTACAATCCAACCAGTATGGTATGTAGGCATCTGATCTTTGACTAGACTCAGCTCTGCTATATAAATCTTGCTTAGCGTAACAGCATTGGATATATTGTTATTGTGCAACTTTTTTCACATTTTTTGAGGCTCTGTTTTGTTTTGTTGTGCTTTACCTACCGTATATCTTTTCCATTATGATGGGTTCGGTTTTTCTTGATTAATTTGAGAGTTCTATGCAGAATCGTAGTCGAAATCAAGCAATGACTGGAGGATATCCCCAGCAAGGTTACCAAACTCAACCTCCAACGAACTGGGCACAGCCTGGTCCACCAATGCAGCAACCTGGATATGGTTATGCTCAGCCTGGTGCGTACCCTGGTCCATCACCTCAATACAACACGAACCAACCACCTTACCCTGGTTATCCTCCTCAACCCACCTCTGGGGGATATGCCACTGGCTGGGACCAAACAACTGCTCCGGAAAATCAGCAGACTGCTCAGGGTGGTGGCTATGATTACTATAGCCAGCAGCAGCCTCCACAGATGCTAACTCATGGAGGTCCTACCGCTCCGACTGATAGTTCTGCTTATGGTTACCATCAACCACCGGCCTACAGTCAAGGACAAGGCTATCCCCAAGATAGCTATGGTGGATATAACATGCCAGTGCCTCAATCTGGTTATGGTCAGCCCCAGCCAAATCCAGTTCCGGGCTATGATCAGATGCAACAAGGTTATAACTCTACCTGTGGTAACACCTCTAACCCAGCCCCTGATGCGCAGACAGCTGGATATGGAACCCAGGGTGATGCCAGTCAAGTGCCTGCAACCGATCAGGCATACAATGCTGGAGGTCAGCACAGCCCTAATCCCAATTATGCAATTCAAGGATCAACCCAGCCTGGTTTTGGGGTGCCACCGACTTCGCAGAGTGGTTACGTAATGCAATCATCAGCTGGTTATGGCCCAACTCACGGACCGACCAATGCTCAAAAACCTCCAACCAGCCAGCCAACTTATGGGCAGCCGCAGCAGTCGCCTAGCGCCCAAGGAGGCTATGCACAACCTGGATATCCTTATTCTCAGCCTCCAACAACCAGTTATCCAACATCACAGCCAGGGTATGGTCCACCACCTTATGGAGCACCACCTCAGCCGCCAGCCTATAACAGTTATTCCCAACTGCCAGCTTTCTCTTCTGATGGCAACTCTGGTGCCAGTGCCCATGGGAGTTATGATGCAACTCCACCTTCTCAAACTGTGTTGCCTAGTGGGGCTGCGAAAGCCTCGCCTTCCAGTTGAGTTGTCTCTGTATTTTCTGCCTTGGTCTTGCAAGTGCTGGTGCATGTTTTAGGTCTAATTTCGGATAGCATCAGGAGTCAGTTTTGATTTTGCTGTGTTACTTGTTGATTATGGATTTATGCTTTATTTCTTCCAAAAATCCTATTGCATTGTTCTATTAAGATAATTTCTCTATGGTTTGTTCAAGTTATCGGCTGCAGCACTTGTAAGGATGTTTACCCAAGCTTAAATGTTTGCTTATATTATTTACAAGTTTATAATAAATAATTAAAAATGGAAATAAGTAGCTTATTTCGACTCTTAAAAAGAGTTATTTTGATAAGGGGAATTTATTATTATTATTATTATTATTGAAAGTAACGTGCAAATAAGTTTGGAACTTTTGTTTAAGCTTTAGCCATGCATGCTAAAGCCCTAATTCAATATGCAAATAAACTATCTTACGTGGAAAAAAAAATTGTTGCATCCAAAATAGCCATTGTCTTGACCAAAGGTTTGGTCATTAGTCCCGTAGACTATGGATCATCTAGGCTCAAAATGAGTACATTATTAAAATTTAATTCGAATCGAATTAAATGGATTTTAAGTGTTGCTCATGTGTCGATTGATTGATTACAGTGAAAGTATGCCACATTACCTCATAATGTTTACTTAACTAGGAAAAATTTGTAGTGTTTAGCGCACCTTCCCCCTTTGGAGAATAGATCATTTAAATCATAATATTTCGAACTTCAAATCATTCAAATTATAACACCTCGATATCTATCAAATGTCGAGGCGTCATAATTTGAAGGGGACTTCATGATTTAAATGATCAATCCCACTAACTGTGCATATAAAATTGTATCTTTTCGAAGTTTTTCTCCCACACATGGAGGGTGTGTCGAACATTCTCCACTTGATTTCATTTATTTAATGGAAGGATGTGTCTATTTAAATTTTTATAATTTATCTCCACACATTATATCCTCTTCTCACAATCTTGTTGAAGATGCTCTTTTCGTCACCTCTATTTTGCTTTTCACATGTTTGTATGCACATTGTTATATTTGAGATGCTCTAATATTCCAATCAATTAATGTCATTCATCTAAGATCTAAACGATCATTGATCTATGTGGCTGCATGGTCATCGTCACGTTGTCCAATGTCTAGAAATGCATAAAAATAAATTTAAACTTCATTGAACAATGTGGCATAACCTGATGATACTTGAAGACCCATTGACCGAACAAATAGGTTTGATCAATAAGTTTGCGATTACTTGATAAAAATATTGTAAGATCTTTTTATGTATTTGTAAACTTCAAATTCTACAAATATATTTCTATACAATATAGAAGATTGCATCTAATACGAAGAGCAACTTAATCAAAAGTCTAAACAAAATATAAGAATATAAAAACATTAAAATAGTGCCTCATTTTGAATCTATCTGTTAATTATTAGTAATTTTCAAACACGATACAACAAAGTGCGTTTTGTGCCTTTCCAAAAGATGATATGACGAGACATCAATGGTTAAGTATTCGTGCATATTTGGTAAAATTACATGATTAGGTAGGATTACTGAAGAAAAAGAAATTAATGGAAAAAAAAATTACAATTGGAATGAGCCAGACAACTACAATACTTGATCACATAGTGCAGACCAAACTTTACTTGTCAAACTAAGTCTCATAATCTTTACATACATAACAAACGGGTAGTAAAGAAAAGCATTGTTCATCACCTATTTCTTTGCTAATCTGAAGAACATAAAATCATACCGTAAAGGTAAACCTCATAAGCATTTCAAAAGGTCTCTACCACTGTCAGGCTCTTGATCTCAAGAATCAAAAAATGTACTTTGACTGAGGATCTCTGTGTTGTTTACAAAACATGGTTCCTGAAGGCCATTAGCGTTTTAGGTGATAGGAGCAAAACGAATGCTAAGATTGAACCAAAGAACAGTTTGGCAATGTGTCCAAATATATCATTTTCAGCTTCTTCAGATGTCGTATTTGAGGTCGACATTGCCATTGCTGAAGGCAGAGCTTCGATCACTGCATCTGCGAGATCAGTGATGAATGAAGAAGAGCAGTTCAGAGCAGGCACACGACCCCAATTAGCGATTCCGGATTCAAGAGCCAAATGTTTGTATTCCATATCAATCTCCTCGAGTGTCTCTATGTGCTCACTCACAAAGCTGAAATTTTAAAATTATAATTATATTGGATACATCACAAGGTAAGGCAATTGAGTTACTAAGTTCGAATAATTAATCGATGTTGTGATTCCTTCAACTACGTATCAATGACTATAGGAAGGACCGCTGATCTAATTTTCTTGGTCAATTGGAAAAAAAAAGTCGTTATTATTCGAATCTTATAAAAACATTAAGACCCAGGGATCATGCAAGAGAAAAATCAGAATAACATCATCAAAAGCCTGAGAAAGAGAGAAAAAGGGTGGTTATTCTCAAAACATACCTCACTGGAACAGCCAGTAGAGACTTTACACCTTTCTGGCCAAGCTCAACAAGAACTTCATCAGTGTATGGTTTTAACCATTGTACAGGACCCACCCGACTCTGGAACATACAAGTAAGAAATTAATTAAAATCAACATCACGTCAGTTGGATATCAGAGTTGGATATCAGAATAGGTTTTCTTTGTCATTTCCTTTTGTATACACATCGATTTTCACTCGCCCACAATAACCAGGATGGGAAGTTACCAAATCCAAGAAATTAGGTATTAGTCTATTATGTGAAGTTATTTTAACCACTTTGAGGACAAGATCGACCCAGTGAATCTTGCAAGAGGGCGGCCAGTATAGAACAGTCAGTCAATTGCTCTCATAATGTGTCAATAATTACGAAAACTGCAAAGATAGAAATCTAAAATTTGGAAGCATAAACAATAAAACCAACCTGGTAAGCCAAAGTATGCTCATTGTTAGTTCCTCTTGATTTCAGCTCTTTCATTATTAAAAATATACATTCTTCCATCTGATCTTTGTATGGATCACCTGCATCCTCAACATAGCTTACTGGTACTCCATGAGCACTGAAGAAAATCATGGCCTAAGAGAACGCAGAAGAACTCAGCATTAAGCAATTGCAGTAACTATATAACAAATATTTTCTAAATGTCAACTTAAAACACTTCAAATTAGGAATTCAACCCACCTCCTCTGGATTTGGGAAAATTTGTAACTCCTTTTCAATCAAGTCAGCCATAGACTTGATGTAACCTTCTCGTTGATACCATGACTGTATAATAGCAACAGGTAACCGTGACAAATATGAGTCATTCCTGACAAAATACCCCGATTCAGTATGTTAGTGAAAGATGAAAATAATAATGAATTGCAAGTCCATGCAGTTAATGGAATTACAGACTGCTACAATATATTACCTAAACATGTCTTGAAGAATGCGAACGCTTGACCCAGTTGTTGAAATAGAATATTGAGGGTAGAGTGGCAATACTACAAGCTTTGTAATCCTATCTCTCTTAATCTATCACAGAAAATAGGGAAAATAATATGAATCGATTCCACTAATCTCAAGATCCTGAAATGTTATGCTGAATTAAAAGAACAATGAGATGAAATTAACACAGACCACAGAAAGAGAAATACATAATTAGAAAACAGAGAAGTTCATGTTTGAAAGATAAACTAAAATCTGAAATCTGATTATATGTGAAAGGGAGATAGTTTTTGCACCTGCAACTCAAAAAGAAATGCCTACAAAAATGCCTTTGCACAATACATTCAACAGGTAATATAGCAACAGTGAGTTGGTTATGATGAATAGGCAGCATGGAGAAGCCAAATCTTTGTTCGGTCACCAAAATGGAGAAGAAGGCCAATAGCTTAAGACTATTCAGTTATCCATTTTTCCTTAGGCTCCCTTCATCTATTCTATAATATATTAAATATCACATCAAATGAAAATAATTTTTTAGACGATTCTAGCCTTACTATAATTCCATTATTTCAATAATACCTTATTTTTTGTTTTACAATATGTATTTAATTTATTTAACCATTTAGTTACTATCAATATACATATACACTTAGCAAATTCATTAAACATGTGTACTTTCATTAATATTTTACCTGTGTGCTTTCATTAATATATGAATTCCCTATTATTAATTCTCAATTAATTATTCCCTATTATTAATTCTCAATTAATTAACATTCACATTCAATGAATGTTTATCTTCATTTACGCATTTCAGTGTTATTAATTCTAATTATAAGCTAATTAAGATTTCACATTCAAAAATGCATTTCATTATTCACGTCCATATGTGCTAATTAACGTCCAGTTTTACTTAATTTGAAATTAAATAAATGATTTAACATTCATTGTGTCATGTATATATTCCCTGATATTAATTTTAAATTAATTAAAATTCAAGCGTATTTAAGTGTTACTTTTACAACATTTATAAAGCAGTTCATAATAACGTGCAACGTACATCAGCGTTGAGTGTTTCCAAGAAAAATGGTAGAAAGAACAAGCAGGGGAAATAGAATTTTTCAGTTATTCGTTTGAACTGAATTTCCGGGAAAAGACCTGAAGAATCTTATAAGATCGGGGAGAATCTTGAAAATTT
Organism: Fraxinus angustifolia subsp. syriaca; assembly: GCA_903798275.1. Classification (NCBI taxonomy): domain Eukaryota; kingdom Viridiplantae; phylum Streptophyta; class Magnoliopsida; order Lamiales; family Oleaceae; genus Fraxinus; species Fraxinus angustifolia. The sequence continues at coordinate 3,483 of CAIGRE010225422.1, read as the reverse complement.
CTTAGAAATTCAAATTCCTCTCCCCCTTTTCCGTTTATCCCTTTTTTTTCAAAAATGATATGGAGACTTCCATTGTTTGAGAGCAAATGGACATCCTTCCAAAGGTTTTAGGCAAAACACAATCTCTGAGTTCATAAAACTAAACTTCATGTAGTAACCTTCCTTTTGAAGAAATATAAATCAAGAACGTGCATGAGCAAAAGCATAATTTCTTACAATTCCTATAACATACCTGGCAAACAGCTTCCTCGGTGAATGGGTGCCAATATCTCATTGCAACATAGACATTTGCAGGAACTTCCTTAGTTTCCAGTGCCAATCTTAATGCATTTGCCTGCAATGTAAAAAAAATAAAAATAAAAGACTGTAAATGCTAGAAGATAGAAACACGGTCATAAAATACAACCTGTTGACTTGGGAAAGGACCAAAAAGTTCTGTGGCGATCTCAATACCTGCTCATTTGTTATTTTACGCAAAGGTGAGCCACCTCCAATGGCAGCATAGCCTTCCTTACTTTTGGGAGCCCGGAGTACTGAAATAAGCTGTGCCAAAGGTTGTTGGAGAAACCGGAACAACCTGGGCAGACGTATAATATCCTGTGACGAGGACAAAAAAATGTCACCAATTTGCAAATGATCCCAATACTTGAATTTCTCACGTTAATGTAATACATACAGGATCAGCAAATAAATTGAACAAGAACGGCTGAACATCATTAAGGGTCTCGGGCCCTCCAAGATTTAAAAGCAAAACTCCAATCTTTTCCTCTGTGATGTGTGAGTCAGATTCAATGCCGATCCCTGGGTATATACCCGCATTGACTGAGCAAAATGTTTTCCCAATAAATTCTTTCCTCTGTGATTGACAACTGAGAGATAATCCTCCATCAACATCAATCTTTTTATCATTTGAATTAGAATTTAAAGCCAAGGAAACTTTGGTTGTATTGCAGAAAGTCGATGGCAATCTAGCCTGAGCGCAAAGCCTGTAAATACAAAATATTACAAAAACATAAATTTTCATATCTAAATATATTTAACCACACCAAAATACATGAAATTGCAAAAATATACTTGTACATATATTGAATCAATTATCATTTCAAAAATTTATATTCTTTAATTTTGAATCGACGTCATTCTCAGTCTTCCAATTTTAATTGCAAAGAGAAAAGGTTAACACTACAAATCCCAGAATTGAAACAAAATTTTGTTTTTATTCCTTAAACCCATTAAATTAACCAAGATCGTCCATTTTAAATGTAAAAATAACTTTTTTGCACTTGATCCACGCGGACCACGCGTAAACTCACACACAAAGAAAACCATAAAACCCTTGAGAAATGATAACGAAAGTCAACAAACATATAAGAAAACCCATATAGGAATACACATAAAGAAGTAGCTCACGACGTAGAATTATGGTTCAAATTCCGAAGATTCATTTGTGAAAGAATCCGATGGCTCGTCGCTGCCTCCATTTCCCAGAAATTTCAAAAACCCAGTTTATATATACAAATAATCTTTTTAAAAATATGTGTGCAGGTGTAAAGATCAAGAATTCTAGAAAATGGGTGCTTGAGGGAATATTTTAATATGACAATTTTTCAGAGATTGTACGAGATTTTTGGAGATGAAAAGTAGAATTTAAAGAATTAATAAAATAATAAAAAGAGCTGGGTCAACAGGGTGACGAGTTCAACTTTCAGAAATGGAGGCGGGTATACCAAACGGTCCAAACCTAACTTTATTTTTTGAGTACGATGTTCAGGAGGACGGAGTTAGCAATTTCACATGTTAATTACGGATTCAATTAAATGAACAACATAATTGTGAGAATCGCGTAACTATGTTGATCTAGTGCTATTTGTGACATTTATATTGTTTTTTTTCTTTACTTGTGCTGCTTAAGTGACATTCACTTATTGATAGCTAAATAGTCACTTATATTGTGCTAGTTTGAATCTCTTGTGATCGTTGGATGAGATGGACGGTTGAGATTGATTCTTGGGGAGATTTCTTTCTCTTGCCTTTTTGAGACTCTTTACTTCTCTTTATACTAGACTTTGTTCTCTTTCTCTCTCTCGTTTTTGCTCTTTGAAAAATCTGTCATCTTCTTCTCTGGATGATTTGTTGTGCTGAATTTGGTGAGTTAGAGGGCGATACCGTGTGCATTCTAGGCCTGAAATAGTGGCTGCAGTTAAGGCATCTTTCTCTAAGTTAACCGACCAAATCTGTGGCCTTTTGGGAGATCCCTTTCAATCGATGACCAAACAGATTCTTCACTGAGTGTTCTTTGGATCTCTCTCTTTCTGAGCGGCGGATTAGCAAGCATGGAAGGGGCTATTTCTGAGCTATTGTTTTCGGCCAAAGAAGGGAAGTAGAGCTCGGTTTTTGTACTCATTAGTTTCTATGTTTTCTTTATGATTGTCCTGTTTAGTTTATGCTATGAGTTATATTTTGAACTGAAGAGATTTTCCCAACAAAACTAGTATCAGAGTCCTTCGGTCTAGGGCTTGGTCGTGTTCTTCCTTAAATCTGTTTGGGTACTTTATTTCAAGTGAGATTATCAGTATGGACCTTCCAAGGTCTAAACTAAAAATACCACGTTGAGGCATTATGTTTTTTAAAAAATCGACATTGATTCCTATGTGTTTTTCATTGTATGTTGTTGATTGGATTGGGTGATTGGTGGCTTTGGCTGGCTTGCTCGATTGAGAGCTTGATGTTATATTTATTGTTTTTCAACAATAATTGGTAAGATTGTTCCAAACCCCACTTTGAATTCAGTTTGGTGTCCTTTCTTAATTGGTATATGATTGATTGATTACTTATCAGTGAATTCTTGTAATTGGACTTCTGTGACTGATTTGTAATCTTGGAAGCATATATACTTGAATCAAATACCTGTGTATTTCTTGAGCTTAAATCACAGATGCACACACATCACATTGAAATTTCTTGATCGAATTGATTCATTATTGTGCCTCAATTTTTGAATATTATTTTTAACTTTGTGTTTCTATAATGATCATTTGGAAAGGATTCTGTTATGTCCACGAGTATAGGCTACCCTTCTATAGAATCCGGAATGGGTTCGAGGGTCGAATTATCACAATTCGATGAAAATGGGGATTACTTGATATGGAAACATAAAATGAGGGTCATTTTGGTCCAACAGAGGGTTGCAAAAGCCTTCGATAATCCTGCTACTTTTTCTGATCAGTTAAAAGCCAAACCTGTTGAAATTGAAGAAATGAATAAAATTGCTTATAGTTCTACAATTTTGCACTTATCTGACAATGTTGTTAGATAAGTTGATAGTGTTAAAGATACTAGAACTTTGTGGACTACTTTAGATGCCTTGTTTTTTACTAAAACTTTGCCTAACAAGATAGACTTTTTTCTTTAGAATTAGTTCATTTGTCTCTTTTCAGTTCAAGTTCTCTTGCTTTTAAAGCATCTACAACAATAGCTCGTGAA
>CAIGRE010225388.1:0-11367 GCA_903798275.1 Fraxinus angustifolia subsp. syriaca | reverse complement strand
TTATTAATAAAGTATATAATTAATCAATTAAATAATAAATAAATTTTAATGAAAACCTGATTTTTGAAATTTAAAATCTATATCCTTAATTTTGAAATGGTGTATACTAAAAACTTGATGCAAATGTGTAATTGAAAATAAGAGAGAAAAATACATTTTTTTTATAATGGAACCCAAACATGAGCAATATCTAAAATGTTTCAATTATGACTTAATAATGAAATTGATTCTCAAAAAATAAAAATAAAATAAAATAAAAAGATATTGGATTTGATTACCTGGCCCACAATATTGTCGGGTTTGTCTCATCCTATTTTCAGATGTGGGAATTACATGATTTAAGTATTTTCAATATCTCAATTCATAATTGAGAGTTACAAGATTTTTTTTTCCCAAGAACAAATATAATTAAAATTGTAATAATAAATTAATTAACGTACCCTTATTCACCCCACCCCACCTCACTCCTAAACCTTTATCTTCATTCCTCCATCTTATTTCTCTTCTCTCCGTGCATATCACCCTTTCTCTCTCTATATTTCATCTAGTAGCCATCTCTCTTAGCCGCACCACCATCAATCTCCTGCCTTTCTCTTTTCTTTTTGAGCACTGATCGATGTGATGCACAGAACTTGCTGCCTTCTCTCTCTTCTAACACAGAACCACCATCAATCGTTTTCCATTCCTCGCATGTTATATAAACTAAACGAAAATGCAAAAAACTGTCCAACATTCATAAAACACAATTTTGGCATGAATTACGATAAAAAATTACAATACAGAGCATACATTGTAATAAGTAGAAATCAATTTCCATTGTTTATCTAAACGACATGAAATCAACCTAACAAACAGTATACTAGTCCTCCAATCTTCTATCAACTAAAGGTATCTGACTTGTGCATGTTAGTCAGTTGTGTCCAGTTGTGGCACACCTACTACACTTGTGTCTTTTCAGAAACTCCCCAGTATATGGAATCCATGTTGTTTTAGTACGTCCACCTCATCGTCGTACTAGAAGCGGCAACACATTGATGAAGTTAAAACTTTCAGGAATTTTCCATTCAACTTCATTTGGCACTGGAAAAGTAGTATCACTGTAAGCTATTCTCCAATATTCAACACTATAATACAAAGAGAAAAACAAATAAATTGAATAGTCACTCTTCTTCGCCGCAGCTACTACATGCTCGCACGATAAATGTTCTAATTGAAATTGTTTACAAGTACAAGTTTTTTCATCCAAGTTAATAGTAAAATTCATGGTTTCGTTTCTCACACTATACGTGAATTGGTCAATTGTCTCAGCAACAAACTTTTTGATTTTATCAATATTCTTACGCAATTTCTCTTCAATTATTGGCGTTGGAGTGCTTGTATAGCTCTGTACATTCACATGTCTCTCATAAAACCATTTTTTGCAATCTTTTCCTAATATTCTCAATCAATGGAAGTATCGGATTTTGACGATCTTTCTTAAACACCGAATTCAGTGACTCTGCATTGTTCGATGTCATGATATTGTAAAGATTCCCCTGAAAGTGTGACCTGCCCCAAGTATGGAAACGTGCTTTCACTAAATAATCCCAAGCTTTGATATCAATTCTCTTAATTTCGCTCATAAAATTTCCAAACTCTTCTAAAGTATATGTTTCTGCTGCTTTCTTAAAAAATAGGAAAATCTCGGGTTTTCGAGTTACGATCCTTAAGTTGTCTTTTATATGATAGATGCAATGACCATGATCGGAATTTTGATAGACAGCTTGAACTCCATTGATAATACTTGGATGTCGATCAGATATAAAAACAAGATCTTCAATATCCCCTGTTACTTCTTTCAACTTGGTAAAAAACTAAGTCCACGGTGCATCATTCTCAGAATCAACTATACCCCAAGCAAGAGTCTAAATCTGAATATTTGCATCTTGACAAGTACTGTGTTGCTGTGTACTTCATTGCCATAGTAAATCTCAAACATTATTGGAAATTAGTGGCTCTCAAACATGGCCGAAGCTAAGTGTTCCTGTGGTGAACTTTTATTATGATTTTCTTTCACTAAGATGGGCTTGTCGATACAGACTGACAAACCGAAAAAAATAGGGAAAAAGGAATTGTTTTGCAAATATATCGAGAGCACAAGGCGTGATGTGATGATAACTACCACAAATTAAAAACTATGCACGTGAAGAACAACATTAATTGACAAGAAAAAATTTATTGTTTCATTTCTTAACTTTTACTTAACAAAACTCGTGAATTATTTTTTGTGTTGCCAATTTATACTCTTGAATAAAACTCGGTCCGATGGGTCTAGGTAGGAATTGTTCCGACTTTTCTTTAAAACAAATAGCTCATCTCTAGTTAGCCCTAGATTTTAATGGCCGTCCCCGGATTATGAGTTTCTCAAACTTGGTCCGTGTTATATTGAGCTTAGTTGATCGGAAAAATTAAAATGAGATTTGAAAGTCGCTCGCCAAAAAATGCAAATTTAGCCTTTTCTTCTCTCCGTCTTTTTAAATTTCTGGTACTGTGTTGCTGTTTACTTCATTGCCATAGTAAATCTTCATTGTTCCGCCTTTATTCCATGTCTGCTAACATTGAGGTGGACCGTGTTGCATGTTTGGTCTCTGAGTTAAGGTCTGATCTTCATGCTTGGAGTTTCGTTTTGCAGATGTCTTTAGAGACCTTATCCAGATGAGATATTGGAAAGGATCTCTGCCTTGGATTCACTGTTATTGCTTCATGCGATCAACTGAGACAAAGGAATATATAATATCAGTAAGTAGTTTCCTGAAAAAACAGTAACTTTTTTATTTTGCCTTTGTTTTTGAGAAATGGAGGGGTTGTATGGTGGGGGAGGTTGTGCTGATGGCTGATGCTGCGGTGGCACATATTAAATGTTTTATCCAATATTGTTTGTTGCTTTCCCCCGACTAGCATCTTGAGCTGATGACACTGTCAACATGCCGAGTCCATATATGAGCATATTTTGCACGACTTATTCCCATACCTGAATTTTTGTTTGGGCAACGTGATTGAAATAAATACTCACAAGAATGTCTAGGCAGGGCTTTTGCTGCAAATTGAGAACAATTTTTTTAAACCAGTGTTGAATTGCATTCCCTTATTCTTTGGGTTTTTCACAAGAACCAAAGGCCGTGAAGGATTTTGAAAACTGGAATAGGACATTCTCAAATTTATATGATAGCGCACATCTGAAACCAACACTTTGTGAAACGGCAGTTTTGGCTATCTAAATTCATTATTATTTAGAGCCATCTATTGGAAGCGAAAACTGATTTCTATTTGGGCAGTTAGGAGATACATCCTCCTTGTTTATTCCATTAAAGCACTCATCTTGTTTACGTTTGTTGGCTTTTAGCAAAGTATGACCTCAAACATCTTTTGCTTTGCTATTTTATAAGTCACAACTCACACGGCACTGCAGTCAAAATGCAAAACGATAATGGGTTTAAAGACTCGTTATGAAAGTTCACACGAGACACCCTGTCACTTCTGTTTATCTTTATCCAAGACTAGTCAACTGGATGCAAGATTGTAAACTACATGAATATTTTGTCATTTGATTATTTACATACACAAGTAACTTCATGATTTCATATTATACTATTCACAAAACAACAGCAATGTATTTAAATAAAGCTTCATAATGCTGGGGATTGGGTGTAGTAGCCAGTAGGACACCAAGAGATGATTCACGTCTATCTCCCACTTGGTCATGTTTAACATCCTTCATGAATTTCATAATGCTGTTTCACCATAAGACTGTTCATCATTTTTCTTGTGCGCGTTGCATCTAAACTGGGGGTTACTGGTGTTTAGGAAGCAGAGACTGCATTGGGTGCTAGTATACAAGACCCTGTGTTTTTTCGGGTCAGAGATGTTGCTCCAAACAAGGTACAAGCTACAGCAATACTTTGTTGACTCAGATCCATCTATTTGCATCGCGCGTGAAGTCAAAATCTAAGATTTTGATTTTCTTTCATTCTCTGCAGGCGTATTGTTTAAGCTTCAGATTACCAGAGGAAGCATGTGTCACTTGTGATGGTGGGATATAATGAGCACAAAACAGTTTAACGACCAGACCAAGGTGTCTTGCTGCAACTTCTGTTTATGGCCAAATCTTCTTATAGGCTTGACGGTCTTCTTTTTTAAATGGGGTGGAAATTTTCTCAAGCAGCTGGAGATTGTTGGAAATTTAGTTTATTATTTAACTGTATTTTATCCGACTGACTTGTCAAAACTGTAGACAATACAATTCTAGATTAACTGAGGTTTTCTTCTTCAAATATTATTTGTACAAGCAAGTTGATATATTATTTCCATTTTTATACATTCCTGTTTAGGTCTTCCTACTTTACGATGTGCTACCTAATTCTTTCCATCACAAAGCTAATGGTATTTTTACAGTCCAACGAAGCACAATGCTGAGTAATTGATCTTTGTTTTGAGCACTTTGTCTTGACAAGATTATGGTGCTTTTTGTGTTTGAATTGGAAGTTTGCATTTTGATGAGGCCAAGTTCCTTTTCGTTCAACTTCTGGGTTAATGCTTGAATTCCTTGGCTTTGGTAGGTAATGTAAATGCAGAATTAGCTGATAACCCGGAGACACAAGTAGAACGAAGAAAAGGCCAAGTGCTTCGCTACATATAATAGCAAGTTGCATATTTATCTTACTTAATGCCTTAAACTATGAAAAATAAAAATGATGGGAAAATAATAAATTTTGTGGGTGGGGAATCTCACTGTCATGTTGATTCCCCAAAACCCTGAATGCCAGCTATCTATAGCGAGTAATGACTATTCTCATGACTCCCACTATCCCAATTCTATGTTTTAGTTGTTTTTTTCTATTAAATATATGTTCTTTCTGATGGAAATTAATTGAAAGGTTATAAATAGGTTCATTTTGTTCAAATGATTTGGCTATCAAAATCAACATGATAATGATATTGGTATTATTCAACCTGGCTATGCTTCTGCTTCTGTTTGTACATGCTGTGAATTCAGCTAATTTCAGTGAGATTTTCCAGCCGAACTGGGCACCTGACCACATCGTCATTCAAGGGGACCAAATTTCATTGTCTCTCGACAGCACTACTGGTAAGTAATTTTTACAAGATTTTCGCAATTTCGATTTCCATTTGTTTTCATTAGACAGTTTTGATCTTGCACAGGTTGTGGATTTGAATCCAAGAGAAAGTATCTATTTGGGAAAGCCACTACTCAACTCAAACTAGTTCAAGGCAATTCAGCTGGAACCGTTATTGCTTTCTACGTAAGAATCTCAACTTTATTAGGATATCCGGTTTGACCAACTGGTCCAGACTAGGTCGGAAAATGCATGGACATCACACACACGTTCATTAATCGAGTGTACCAAACATGGTTATAAAACTAATGTTTGTGCAGATGGCATCGGATGGGAGTAACCACGATGAGCTAGACTTTGAGTTTCTTGGCAATGTTTCAGGAGAACCATACCTCGTACAGACAAACATATACGTTAATGGCAGGGGAAATCGAGAGCAGAGGCACAGTCTATGGTTCGATCCGACCATGGACTTCCATACTTACTCGTTCTTCTGGAATCGTCGCTCCATCTTGTAATTAAACAATTTCTATCTCACTTAACTTTAATTAGTTGTTCTTGTGTTAAATCTCAAGTATTTATCTTAGGATTAATATAATCTTTTTATTTATGCACCATATATTATCTCAATCTTCACATGCAAGCCATGAAAACAGAAGCTGAGTTATATATAATATCAGTCTTTGGATTTTTGTTAATTGGTTAACCGAGTAAATAACCCTCTTTTGTCAGCAGCTTTCTTTCTTCTTGCATGATGCATCCACTAAAATCACTTCTTTTTGTTTTTATTTTTCATCAAGTTCAAAATCTTATCAACCTTATAGTGCCAACAAATTTGTGCCAATTAGATTTCTTGGTGATTTTCTTGATCTTGATTATCCAGATTTCTTGTAGATGATATTCCGATCCGAGAATTTTCGAGCAAGGAGAAAAAAGGGGTCCCATATCCAAAAAATCGACCAATGGGAATTCATGGATCATTGTGGAATGCTGATGATTGGGCTACAGAAGGAGGGAGGGTGAAGACTAATTGGAGCTATTCCCCTTTTGTTGCTACTTTTCAGTCATTTGATATTGACGCATGTGAATTATCACCAGATGAAGTAGATGATCCCGTGGTGAAATGTGGAAAATTGGGGCAATTCTGGTGGGATAAGCCTGTCATGAAGGGGTTGAAGCAGCAAAGGAAAAGGCAATTAAATTGGGTTCGCAACAAGTTCTTGGTATACGATTATTGTAATGATACGGCTCGATTTTCTGAGATGCCAAAAGACTGCCTTTTTGTTTAGATTTAGGGATGTTTGCTTTGCTTTCCGCAGAAGAGTTTTTGGAGGAAGTTACTTTACTTTTTATTTGAAAACTAATTTTTAAAAATACTTCCTATTTTGGAAGTATTTTTAGAGGAAGCTACATTGAATCAGTTTCTTCTAAATGAAATTTTTTATCTGTCAAAAGCTAAATGGGTCCAAAAACAACTTTTGGATCTTAAAAGCTTCATTTGGCTTTTCAAAATCCATATCAGACGAGCTCTATGTAAGTAAAGGGAGAAAAAGAATAACAGAGCAAAAAGAAACCATAGAGCGTATCAATGGAGGAAGACTGAATATTCCATTAATTGAGTATTTCTTTACACTGGAGAAAGTGAAGCATATATACAGAGACGTGTAACAAACTAACAAACTTAACCTGTCATATTGTGCCAGCTAATGGATAAGGCAATGAATAAAAGAATAATAAATAGAAAATAACAGGTAGCTATTGGACTTGACCCGTATCCGTTAAAATCCCCCCGCAAGGTGGACAAAAGTAAAATACTATTCTCATCTTGGACAAGTGTGCTTGAAGAAGGTAGGATGGTAGAAATTTTGTAAATATATCAGCCAGCTGTGCTTGAGAGGAAACATGAGCTGTTGTGAGACTTCCTTCCTGAATTTTGTCACGGATCAAGTGACAATCCAACTCTATGTGCTTGGTACGCTCATGAAAAACCGGATTGGCAGCTATATGAAGGGCTGCCTGGTTGTCACAATGGAGAATGGCAGCTTGTGGATGAGAAATGCCAAGATCATGAAGAAGATATCGAAGCCAAGTAAGTTCTGAACAAGTAGTAGCCATAGAGCGATATTCAGCTTCGGCGGATGATCTAGAGACAACCGTTTGCTTCTTAGATTTCCAAGAGATAAGCGAGTGACCCACGAAAACACAATAGCCGGTTGTAGACCGGCGAGAATCCGGGCAAGAGGCCCAATCCGAATCACAAAAGGCTATAAGTTGAAGCTGAGATGATGATGACAGCAAAAGGCCTTGAGCTGGTGCATGCTTAATATACCTTAAGATGCGGTAAGCTGCTGCCAAGTGAGAAGAAGAAGGCTGATCCATGAATTGGCTTAATAACTGGACAGCGAAGCAAATATCTGGGCGGGTTATTGTGAGGTATAACAACCGGCCAATTAACCTTCGAAAAATACTAGGATCGGTGAGTGCAGTCCCTTCAGATTTGCTGATTTTGAAGTGTTGATCCATAGGAAGTTTAAGGGGTTTGCATCCAAGCATACCCGAATCCGCCAAGATGTCTAAGGCATATTTCCTTTGACATATATGAATACCTTTGGAAGATCTAGCAATTTCTAAACCCAAGAAATAACGAAGACATCCAAGATCTTTAATCTGAAATTTGCTATTCAGAAAATCTCTTAGAGAGGCAATGGAGTCATTGGAATTGCTAGCAACCAGAAAATCATCAACATAAATAAGCAAAGCAGTAAAATTGTTCCCTTCATGCTTGGTGAATAAGCTATAATCAGACTTGGATTGGATGAAACCAAAGGCAATGAGAGAAGATGTGAGTTTAGAGTTCCATTGTCTTGAAGCTTGCTTTAGGCCATAAAGGCTTTTAAGCAATCTGCAAACTTGGGTTGGTTTACCCTTAGTGTAACCCGGGGGTTTCTTCATGTAGATTTCTTCATGTAAGTCACCATTAAGGAATGCATTATTTACATCAAATTGATGTAAATACCATCCTTTGACGACAGCGACACTAAGGAGGCATCTAACGGTGACAAGTTTGGCAACGGGTGAAAAAGTGTCAGTATAATCAATACCTTCTTGTTGGGTATAGCCTTTAGCTACAAGTCTAGCCTTAAGTCTTTCAATGGAACCATCAGACTTAAATTTAATGCGATAGACATACTTACAATCAATAGCAACTTTCCCTTTAGGCAAATCAGTGATGGTCCAAGTATGGTTGTTTTCCAAAGCTTTAATTTCATCATCCATATCTTTGCACCAATCAGGATCTTTAATTGCTTGTTTATATGAGGTGGGCTCAGTTTGAATGGAAATAGAGGATGAAAAAGCTTGAAAGGAGGGATTAAAGTGTGTGTAGGATAAGCAGTCAGAGAGAGAGAAATTTTTACCAGTAAATTTAGGAGCTGCAGGGGAAGTCGATTGCTGAGGTGAGACAAGCCTGACTTGTTTACAGTGAAAGTCCTTCAGGTATTGAGGAGCTGTTCTATTTCTTGTTGATCTCCGAAGCGAAGGGACGGCAGGAAGCGAAATGAAAGAAGGAGGTGGTGAAAGAGTGGGAAAAGCAGGGGATGTATTAGGACACTTAGCAGAAACAGTGGGAGGGTTAAGGTGTGAGGAAGAAGGATTTATGTGACTGGTAGGGAGTGGATCTGAAAAACTAGGAGGAGGAACAAAAGGAATAGAGAAAATGGGAAGAGAAGGGGTTGTGGAGGAAGGAGAATGAGGTGTTTGAAAGGGAAAAATAAATTCATGAAAAATAACATCCCTTGAAATGAAGATGGTGTTAGTTTTGATATCCAAAAGCTTGTAGCCTTTAGTTCCAAAAGGGTAGCCAAGAAAAGCACATGCACGACCTTTAGGATCAAATTTTGTCTTGTTATGAGCAAGTGTGGCTGCAAAGCAAAGGGAACCAAATACTCTCATGTGAGCGTATTCGAGTCTCTTATTAAAAAGAAGTTCATATGGTGTTTTGTTACTGAGAAGGGGTGATAGAAGCCTATTAATGATGTATGTGGCTGTAAGAACGGATTCATTCAAGTAAGTTAATGGAAGACCAGCTTGAAAAAGAAGGGCACGGGCCACATTTAATAAGTGTTGGTGCTTCCTCTCAACAATGCCATTTTGTTGAGGGGTAGCAACACAACTTTTGTGATGAATAATGCATTTTTTATTGAAAAAATCATGCATGTTAAACTCAGCACCATTATCACTTCTCAGAATTTTAATTTTCACTTGAAATTGTGTCTCAACAAGATTGTAAAAAGCTGTAATACAATTTCTGGTTTCAGATTTTGCAGCAAGTAAATAAACCCAGGTAGTTCTAGAAAAGTCATCAACAATGGTCAAGAAGTACTTTGAGCCATCATGAGCAATAGTGGAGCAAGGACCCCACAAGTCACAATGAATAAGCTCAAATATTCTTGTTGAAGAATGCGTACTGTTAGGAAAAGATAAACGATGAAATTTAGCTAATGGACAAATTTTGCAAGACTTTTCATTAATAGGTGAAATTCCCGTGCGTACAAGAGGATCTGAAATTAACTTTAACCTAGGAAATGATAAGTGACCTAGGCGACAATGCCATAGGTCAGAATGTGAAACAGAATTGGTAAAAGAAGTAAAACAAGATAAAGTTGTATTGCTGTTGGATGAGTGTGTCGAGAGGAAGGTGGACAGAGCTGAGGGAAGGACTTCCTTGCAAAGGAAATGGTACAAGCCATACTTGAGCTCACCCGTCCCAATCGTTATCCATGAGTGCAGGTCCTGAATAAAACAGTGAGTGGAAAAGAACAACAAACAACAATTAAGGGTAGATGTTAGTTTCTTTGCTGAAATAAGGTTGAAGGAAAATGATGGCACACAAAGGACATCATGCAAAATGATAGAATTTGTTAAGTAAATTGTTCCCATGTGTGTGACAGGGGCAGAAAGACCATTAGGTAGTTTCACAGAATATGAAACAGTAGATGTAATGGTAGTAAAAAAAGTGGTGCTGCAGACCATATGGTCTGTAGCGCCTGTGTCTAGTATCCAAGCAATGGATGATGAATTTGGTGAGCACTGTGTGTGAGTAGACAAAGAGGTGAAAGTACCAGACATATTGGAAGAAGGTTGAGGTGCATTGCTACAATGGATAGCTGAAGCCACAATTGAAGAATCCTGAGGTCTTAGCAGTGTCATTAGTTGATGATATTGTTGCTTTGTTAAACTGATTTTGGCATCATTGTTGTCTTCAGGGTTAGAAGCAAGTGAAAGAGATGTCTGATTTGCAAGAAAACTAGATTGCTGCTGCGGTTTGTTATGGTATTTGTGGCCAGGTGGGTATCCATTAAGTTTGTAGCATTTCTCAATGGTATGACCAGTCATGTTGCAATGTGAGCAAAGAGGAGGCTCAGCATTGCCAGCTTTGAAGCAGGTCTCGAGAGTGTGACCAGTGATTTTACAGTGGCGACAATAGGGACGGTCTTTCTTTTGAGGATGGTTTGTTTTAGGTGCAGGTTTGGAAGAGGTGTAAGGTTTCTGGACAGCCATAGCCATGGTGTCGGGCGAGGGAGTGTGAGAGGCTATTTGGTAGTGTCTTTCTTGCTGTTGTACGAGGGAAAACACTTTGGAGATAGATGGGATGGGATCTAAAATCATAATCTGGTCTCTGATTGGAGAGTAAGAGTCATTGAGACCCATCAAAAATTGCAGCACACAATCTCTTTGAAATCGGTCCAGTAAGGTTTTCATAGAACCACAATTACAAGAAGGTATAGGATCATAGATAGACAACTCATCCCAAATAGCTTTCAGCTTGCCATAATAAATGCTTACAAGATCGTGTTCTTGAGACAGAGCAGCTAAGGCCTTCTTTAGTTGGTAAATACGAGGGACGTTTTGGTGCGAGAACCGTTCCTGGAGGTCCGGCCAGATTTCTCGAGCATCATCAACAAATAAAACACTGGATTGGAGGGAGAAGCTGATAGAGTTCTGGATCCAAGAAACAATCATGTCATTACAGCGCTCCCAAAGCTCAAGCAACGGATCGGTGGGTTTAGAAGGCTTGGTGATGGATCCGGTGATGAAGCCGAGTTTATTCTTCGCGCGAAGTGCGCGTCGCATTGAGCGAGACCATGTGGCATAGTTGTCTGTGGATTCTGTGTTAGAATGGGAATCAGCAGAATCGGTGTCGGAGGTTGCCATTGAAGATGCTCTCAAAGCTCTGATACCATGTAAGTAAAGG
>CAIGRE010225352.1:0-13780 GCA_903798275.1 Fraxinus angustifolia subsp. syriaca | reverse complement strand
TTAAGTCCTTATTTGGGTCACATTAAGACTTTCATTTTCATTTTTCTACTTCTTAGGGTGTGTTTGAACCACGTTATTTTGGAAGAATGTATTTTGGAATAGTAGATTGATAGAGAATGTGTGACTGAAAAAAAATGAAAAGTTATTGATGTGATAGAAAATATTATTTTATTGAAAAATGTGTAATTGAAAATGAGTAGAAGAATGATAATGAAAATTTTAACCTCTGTTTGGCCCCCATTTTGAAATGTTGAATTTTTTTGAAATAGTGATTGTTGTGAGAATGTGTAGTAGAAAAGTAATGAAAAGTTTTAAATTTGTATGTAATATTATTTTATTTGATGAATGTGTGGTTGAAATGAAGATAGAAAAAAATTAATGTAATGTAATAGAAAAAAATAGAGGCCAAACAAGGCTTAATGTGTACCAAACCGGGGCTAAACCGTCGTTTAACACACATTCTTACAAAATACATTCTTTCAAAATTCATTTTCAATAACACATTTTTCAATAAAATAATATTTTTCATCACATCAATAATTTTTTCTTACTTTTTTACCACATATTTCTTGTCACACCACTATTTAAAACACATTATTTTCTCAATAATATTCATCAAACACTCCCTAAGAGTTGTTTGACAATTATTAATTTATTTTATGGTTTGTCATAAGATGTTTTCAATTACAAATTTACACAATAAATATTCACACGTATATCAAAAAAAAATCTCTCTTCTTAACTACACATTCTCCTAAATATTATTTTTTCTACAATAATAATTGTCAACGACTCTAAATTTGACTTTCACGGTGTGTCATAATCATGTACATTGATTTGAATAACATTTTTTTCCGAATTAATGTCCATGATTTAAACACATTAAGGAATGTCAAATTTGTTGTACAAAAAGAATATACATTTAGTTTAATTCTTTTTCTCTAGATTTTGACATTTTGTACATTCTTCATTTTACATCATTGTTGACATTATTTTTGTTTTCAAAAGATTATGGACCAAAAACTATTTAAAAAGATGGTGAACGATAGTTTGCGATGTGGCAAATTGTCAAATTTGGTAAAACGAAGCATGATTGTATTTCTTTTGCCCAATTGAGGTTGCTTCCATGTTAATTTAGGGATGTCAAACGGCGAGCCGCTTGGCTCGTGGGCTACTTAGACCAGCCCAAGCAAGAGTCAAGCCGCTCGTGTAAGCTCAAACAAGTTCAGCAGCTCGTGGTCCAAACTCGTGGCTCGCCTGCTACAGTGACGAAGCGATCACTTTTAAAAATCAAGTGACTGTTTTGGCCACTGAACTATTAATTGTAGCCGTTAAGCCTCAATATTTTTTATTAATAATATTTTAAATTTTTTACGTCTACAAATATCCTTCCATCTTAACACTTTTACACACCGACGACAAATCTTACTCTCTTTAATATTCAACTATCTACATTCTATTATCTTAAATTTCAATATTCATTATACGAACATCTTAATCTTTTAATATACTCCTATTTACTTACTTTACTTATTTTACAATAAATCTATAATACACATTACACAATACGTATTCTATTATCTGTAGATTCTATACCTATATTTAGTATACACATTTGTCATTTCAATTTATATTCCTACAAATTACAATGATCAAATTTCTACATATTCATTCGTCATTTCATCTTCATTCAAGTTAATATATTATCAATTCATTACAAATGGATCCAAAATTATTTGTCGAGGGTTCGTTCGGTATGGTGGCGAATCACATGTAACGCTACAAATCAAATTCACAATAAATTTGTCGATCTCAACGACATACCAATTCCCGAAATTATCTAGATTTTGATCCTCACGAAAGTAGTAATCCAACTTATTTGGATAACGTTAATGTTTCCGAAATAGAACAAGAGGAATTAGATATTCTCGATGCAAGAGGAAAGAGAAAAGGGAAAACACAGGCAAAATGCTATGATCACTTAAAATTGATTTCTACGGTCGTATGGTGACGAAGTCATAGAGTTTAAAGTAGTATACAACATTATCAAACACAAAAGGCGTGGCAAAAGAGCATTGGTGCCACCCACCTCAATCGTCACCACAAAGAATGTGAGACCAAACATGGGCTTGTTGGTGCCTCTCGAACACAACTATAATTTGTTAGTTTGATCGTCGGTTATGCTTCGACAACACTTTGCACGTAGATGTATTTGGAGGATAAAACTCGAACGAAAATGATAAAGTTCGTTGTCAGTGCTAAGTTACCTCTAACAATAACGGACAACCAACATTTCGTCTCCTACGTAAAATAATATTTTCAATCAATGTATATTAGGGTAAGTAGAAACACTCTTTGTTCCGATACAATAAAATATTTTCTTAATGCAAAAAAAAAAAATTGATTACCGGTTTGCAAAAATATTGTGGTGTTATATGTTTAACTTTGAATTTACGGAAATGGATTAATAAATAAGGTTATATATATGAATTGCACACTACATAGACCCAATTTAGTGTATGCATAAAAAAATTATTGTTTTTAAAATAATTGAGTTCCCCACAACGCTAACAATATATTTAACGCTATTATGAACATTGTTAGAGAATATCACTGTGAGGGTAAAATTTGTTCTTTTACATTTGACACCACTAGTGCTAATAAGCCAATTATAGATAAATTGTATAGGGTACTGCAACCCAATTTCGATGATTATTTATTTCATATTCGATGTGTGTGTCATATTTTTAATTTAATTGTGTAAAATGATTTGAAACATATTAAAAATAAAATTTAAAGAATTAATATATATCACGATTTCACCTAATAGAAAACAAGTTTTAAATGACTTTTGTATCGAATTTGGGATAACGAATTCGAAAATATTTGTTAGAAATGTAGGATATAGATGAAATCTCGCTTATTATAATATACAGTCACAATAATGTGAAGAAGAAATTGATTAGAGGTGGAATCCACACGTACGCCATCTTCATCATAGCATAGAAGTCATCACTTCATCTTCATCTAAATCGCAGAAAGAAAAATTCATTAATGTCGAGTTTATGGCATGAGAATGAGGATTGGATACTTGTTGTCTCAAAAGAGAAGGAAAGTGTTTTATGGATTACTTGTGATAATCTGGTCTCTATGAGAATTTTAGTGGAGATAAGGCAGAGATTGGTAGAATGGTGGCAGAGGTGGAGGGCGAAGTACCTCGAGAAGGCAACTATGGTGGCAACGGACGGAGAAATGGAGAATGGTGGTGGATATATTTCTTATCCTATCACTATTTAAAATAAATTCTTTTTTCAATAATATCCATCAAGCATCCCACTAATTTATGAAACTTTTTTACAAGTTTGTTAAATTTGAATTTGTATTCTTATAATATTGAATTTATGTATTTTTTTTTCTTTAACCAATGTGAGATTTATCCTTTAATATGCTCCCGCAAAATTGTGTTTCATTTAAAAAGACCAACCTTGAAATTCGTGTTCTTATTTTTTGAGTTTTAATTGGATCGAATTGCTCGTTGGAACTAATAGGCCTTGAAACTATATTAAAACTTAGGATTCTATCTTACAAGATCAATCTTATTAAGAGGACTAGCCAAGCTCATATACATTCTATGTTGATTTGAATTTTGATATTTGACCAATGTGGGATTTATCCCTTAACTAACCGATGACTTTTATGGTGTTTGTGAAGGTGGTGATGGTGGTAGGAAAAGTGACGATGGAGATGGTTAGGTGGTTGTGGTGATGATAATAACGATAGTAAGATGGAGTGTAGATCTGGTGGTTCAAAGGTGATGGTGTGTTGGAATCGGTAGTAATGATGCGAGTCATGGTGGTGGATCGATTTATTTCTTCTCTTTTCTATAGTGTGAGTGAAAGTGGTGTTGCTGGTAAATGGTGGTAATGTATGGTATTACTCATGAATGATGGTGGTGATAATGACTATGTTTATGGCTGGCAATGACGTGTCTACCGATGAATGTGTAACAATAAAATGTTAGAATATGTTTTATGCCATGGTAGTGGTATCATAATAAATGTTATAATTGGTGGACATAATGGTGATAGTGTAGCTATTTGTTTTATAAGTGGTGGGGAAAGATAGTGGTAATGGTGTCCTCTTCTCTTCTCTTCATTTTTTTCTTTTCTCATATGGGTACTGTTGAGGGTCGGTGTGAGACCCGCCACCTCACCTGCCACGTGTTAGAAGATGTGGTTCACATACGACCACGTGTCGAATGAGACGATTGCGCATGGGACGAGCCGAGTACATATGCCGAAGCAATACAAAGGACCGAACCGTATAAGCAACCAGTAGAGGAAATAAACTTATCTGCAAAGCACCACGGATGCAAAGGCACGTACTCCGTTTCTAGAACTTCACTCCTGCCTTGCCTCGCTCCCAATAAAGATCCCTTACATAGATATCTTCCCAAAGTCAAATCACTGACTGATGGGACACATGGTAGGACCCAAACGGTCAATTCTATTAGAGGCATTCAATACCAGCCAACCTATGGAAAGACAGGTTAATGCCTAGGATGGGACGAGCCCTGAGGATCTGATTATATGTGTCTCCTCATCCAACGGCTCTCCCCCTTCCACACTTAGTATAAATACAACACCCTTGTGCTTTGGTATCATTTTCTTTCCCTTGCATATTAGCACCCTCATTAAAATACATTTGTCAACTTCCGCCCGGCCCGTACTCTGCCGTCGATGATCCCCATTCCGGTTGATTCTTATACTGACTTAACTGTCGGAGTGCCCGTGGCCGCTCCCAACCCACTTGGGAGAAGGCCAAAAGGTGACTGATGATTTTGTTAATTGTGCAGGGAAAGACCGACTTGAAGACTTTTCATGTTGGCCACATAAGAGCAATTGGTCAACAGATTGGTGCCGTCTGTGGGAAACACCTTGAAAAATGATCAGTTGAACACGAACCGCTAGAAGGGAAAAATTAGCCGCTTCAGACCAAGAGCTCTAGTGGCGAAGATGTAAAACCAAGGAGAACAAGAGAGATCTCGGAATGTGACGCTTCAGCTACGCCATCACCGGCGTCGCCGTGGCAATCGAACGACCCGGCTAGCAGCCGAAGTAGCTAACATGGCTGCCAACATGAGGAATATCGCCGCTCAAAATGCTGACATGCAAGAGTTCCTCATGCAAATATAGAACCAAGAAAGCTTACATGCCCCACTAAATCCCCAGTGCTCAGCTCATAGACGAACTGAGGCAGAATCCAGCAAGAGAAATCACCAGAATCCTAAATACAAGATCCCCATTGAAAGAGAAGTGGGGATGGACACTTTCAACTATACCACCACTCCAACTTACCATGCTCCAGCAGGAGAGTATAACTTCCCTCCAGAACACGAGGAGCAGCCCCAGAGATTTGTCAGTGTTTTAGATCGGATTGGACGTAATCTTAAGAATAAGAATCAGCCCGTCCACTAGACAACTCGATAGAGAGAACACGTACAGAGCTAGGAAGTTTAAGCTCCTCCACCTAGGAATAGGCACGAGAGGCGAAGCACAGTGGATTGGAGGAACATAGGTGAAGCTATCACACCTCCACTTCGTAATATAACAGATGGAGAAGATCCGGGTGAGCCATGTCAATCCTACGAACTAGATGATGATGATAATAATTTGCCCTTCTCTAGAGAGCTTTGCACATTTTCGATGCCTAATAACTTTGTCCTTCCCAAGATCCTAAAGTATGAAGGAAAGTGCGACCTGAAGAAGTATCTCAATAAGTACAACACTCAGATGAGCCTAAAAGGCACCTCTCCAGCTTTGAAGTAAAGAGTTTTCCATTTACTCTGGGCGAAGCTTCCGAAGTGTAGTACATCAGACTAGCGCCTCTCAGCATAAGGAGCTGGCCAGACATGAAAAGGCATTTCTAAACCAGTATCTTTCAAGAAAGGAGGGAGAAGCGCTGATACAACGCCTGCAAGACATGAGACAAGCGGCGGGTGAGACTTTAAAGAGCTACCTCGCTCGCTTCACTGATGAAATAACCTACTGTGAGCAAGTCACAGATAAGGAGGCCCTTTCTGTCCTGAAAGGAGGCTTGAACATGAACACCTTGTTCTAGAAGGACGTGCGAAACAAGAACCCACCTTTGACCTATGATGAATTAGTAGAAATGATGGAAATTGAGATTGTCAATGAAGAAATGATCGACTACAGAAATAGAGCTGCCCAGGGACTCCCACCGCCTCAGAGGCAAATTAACAGATGACCTATAGCCCAGATAATGAGCCAGCAGTGGACTCAGGCCGGGCATGCTGTAGCTCTCACTTCGGGTCAAGCACTAGCCTCCGCTATATTGAATGCAGTGCCAACCTTGGCTTACGAAAATAGTGTACCCAACATTGGCAATCCGACAAGGAACACTAGATGACCCTAGGCCCCCAGAAATAAAGGACGAGGTGGAATGCCTAGAAATAGGCCCCAGGAAAATCTACGGCCTTATTGCACTTTTCATTGCTACCATGGCCACGACACTAGTGATTGTAGAGACGTGAATCGAACAAATAACTTTCACAACACGAGGGATAACTGTCATCAGAGTAACATCTCGAGGTACACCTCTCTGAGAAGGGAAGAAACGAGGTAACACTCGTCCCGTAATGATGGAAATGATGACAAAGAGAGGCCACGTGGTGGTCAACGCCACAAGAGGGACTCATCTGCCCCGAATGAACAGCCCATTCGTGAGATCGACACCATCATTGGGAGATTCCATGTAGGAGGTGAATCAAAAAATACCCAAAGAAACTATACCAGAGAAGCAAAAGGTACACCCACGGCTAACTACATAGCAAGCCAGTCTTCATGAGGCAGAACTGTAGAGCCTATAACATTCACCCAAGAAGATGTGGCAGGTGTGCACTTTCCACACCGCGACGCCTTAGTCGTCCGAGCCGTGGTAGCCCGCAATGGGCTGAAGCGCATGCTGGTGGATAATGGCAGTTTAGTTAACATTCTTTTCGGTTCAGCCTTTGATAAAATGGCAGTAGACCATGAATTGACGCCAATGACCTCGTCCCTTTGTGGATTTACTGGGGATAGCATCATCCCCAGAGGTAAGATTACTTTAGCTATTGAAATTGGAACTCCGCCCCAGATAGACATCATTTCATGGAGTTTCTAGTAGTGGATCGCCGATCTGCCTATCATGGAGTGCTAGGGAGGCCTGCCCTAAAAAAATTATGGGCAGTCACTTCCATCCATCACATCTGCCTAAAATTTCCTACGGAACAAGGTATTGTCACTGTCCGAGGTGATCAAATGGGGTCCAGAGAGTGCTATCTCAACTCTTTAAGGAAGGCAGAATCACGAGTTAACATGGTACTAGATGCAAAGATGTCAGAAGCCCTTGAAAGATCACCTCTGACGCTCGACGTTGTCATGACGGACACTCGACCTTAAATATCTCTTGAAGAACTGGATCCCAGGGTAATTGAGTATGAATCCCAAACTGTCCCAATGGAGGAAATAGAAACCTTTCCTGTGGATCTGCAAGACTTGTCCAAGGTTCTTCAGATCGGGAAAGAGTTGGAACATGGGGTTAAGGAAGAATTGAAGGAATTTCAGTGCAAGAATGTAGATGTCTTTGCATGGCGACACGAGGATATGATTGGGATAGACCCTAAAATCAGTCGCCACCATTTACGAATCGATCCGAACTTCACCCCTCACAGACAAAAGAGAAGAGCATTGAATGTCGAGAGGTATGAGGCTTTGAAAGAAGAAGTGGAGAGGCTCATTAACAATGGCTTTATCTGGGAAGCCCACTATCCGAAGTGGATTTCCAATTTGGTTCTTGTAAAGAAACATAACTACAAGTAGAAGGTCTGTATTGACTTTTCAAACCTCAACCAAGCCTGCCCAAAGGATAGCTTCCCATTCCGCGTATTGACAAGTTGGTAGATTCGACTGCTAGACACGAATTGCTAAGCTTTATGGATGCCTACTCAGGCTACAATCAAATCCCCATGTTCCCAGACAACGAGGAAAACACTTCTTTCATCACAGACAGAGGACTTTATTGCTACAAGGTGATGCCATTTGGCCTGAAAAATGCTGGGGCTACATACCAAAGGTTAGTCAACAAAATGTTTGCGGATCAGCTCGAAAAATCTATGGAAGTCTATGTAGACGACATGCTAGTAAAAAGTCTCCAATTCGAAGAACACATCAAGCACCTGGGTGAAGCTTTCCAAACCCTAAGAGGATACCACATGAGGTTGAACCCTCTTAAATGTGCATTCGGCGTGGCTTCAAGTAAATTCTTGGGGTATATTGTAAACCAGAGGGGAATTGAAGCCAACCCCGAGAAAATCAAAGCCCTGATCGAAATGAAATCGCCACAGAAGCCCAAGGAAGTGCAACGGCTCGATGGCAGAGTGGCCGCACTCAATCGCTTCATCTCAAGGGCCACTGAAAAGTGCCTACCCTTCTTCAAAGTTCTCAAAGGGGGTAAAAAATTTCAATGGACCCCGGAGTGCAAAGAGGCGTTTCAAGAGTTGAAAAACTTCTTGGGACGAGCTCCTCTCCTTAGTAAACCAAAGGAAGGAGAACCCCTATTGCTATACTTAGCTGTGGCTGAGAGTTCAATCAGTTCAGTTCATGTACGTGAAGAAGAGGCATACCAATTACCAATCTATTATGTGAGTAGAGTCCTATTATCTATTGAAGCGCATTACCCAGACATGGGAAAATTGGCTCTCGCATTGGTCACCGCTTCGCAAAAGTTGAGACCATACTTCCAGGCCCACAACATTCATGTTTTGACGAATTTCCCATTGAGGCAAGTCCTACAGAAGCCAGATGCTTCAAGAAGGCTACTAAAATGGGTCGTGGAACTCAGTGACTTTGACATAGCCTATACGCCCAGGGCAGCTATCAAGGGTCAGACCCTGGCTAATTTCATCGCTGGGTTTGCAAAAGCTCCAGAAGTCGAAGTGAATATGGAGCCAACTGAACCTCCCACCTAGAATCTCTTTGTTGATGGCTCTTCAGGAGAAGCAAGCTCCATAACAGGTGTTGTATTGGAAAGCCCAGAGGGGGCATAAACTGAACTGCACCATCAGGCTCGATTTTAAGGCCTCCAATAACGTGGCAGAATATGAGGCCCTGCTAGCGGGGCTCCGATTAGTAAAAGAACTACAAGTAAAAAGGGTAATAATCAGCAGTGATTCACAGTTGGTGGTGAACTAAGTGAACGGAAATTTCGTGGCCAGAGACAAGCATATGGCAACCTACCTAAGGTTAGTCATGGAATCCCTGCCCCATTTCGAAAAATTTGAGTTTATTCAGGTGCCACGACAGGAGAACTCCCATGCAGATGCTTTATCAAAACTGGCCAGCAGCAAAGATTCTAAACTATTCAAAGCAGTACCAATTGAGCACCCGGTGGAACCCTCGTATTACTTCAGTCCAAATAAGATCTTATATTGCAACAACTTCCAGAGTTACTGATTCATATCACCTCGGCCTAGCAGGACCTCATGTTGCAACGACTTTCTCCCATCCTAAAGTTGCTAACCTTTATCGCTTTAGATGTCTCGTAGCCTCACCAATCCTATTGTGGCCTAGAAAAATCACCTACTCCCTATATTTCCTTCCACGCGCTCCTACTCTACTTTTTAAAAGTCCTCGTACTATATAAATATTCAAACATGGACTTGCGGGACTATTGTTAAGGGTCGGTGTCAGACCCACCACCTCACCAGCCACGTGTTAGAAGACGTAGTTCACATACCACCACGTGTTGGACGAGGCGACTGCACATGGGACGAGCCGAGTACATATGCCGAAGTAATACAAGGGACCGAACTGAATAAGCAACCAGCAGAGGAAATGAAATCATCTGCAAAGCACCACGGATGTAAAGGCACATACTCCGCTTCTACAACTTCACTCCTACCTCGCCTCGACCCCAATAAAGATCCCTTACACGGATATCTTCCCAAAGTCAAATCATTGACTGGTAAGACACGTGGCAAGACCCAAACGATTAATTCGATCAGAGGCATTCAATGCCAGCTAACCTATGGAAAGACAGGTTTATGCCGAGGATGGGACGAGCCCTGATGATCTAATTACATGTGTCTCCTCATCCAACGGCTCTTCCCCTCCCACACTTAGTATAAATAAAACACCCTTGTGCTTAAAGAAAGGACTGGAATTCAATTTTTAGGACAACATAATGCAAATTTGGTATCATTTACTTTTCCTCGCATATTATCACCCTCATTAAAAAAGATTTGTCAACTTCCGCTCGGCCCATATTCTGCCGTCGGTGATCCCCATTCCGGTTGATTCTTATATTGACTTAACCATCGGAGTGCCAGTAGTCGCTCCCAACCCACCTGGGAGAAGGCCAAAAGGTGACTGACGATTGTGTTAATTGTGCAGGGAAGGACCGACTAGAAGACTTTTCCTGTTGGCCACGTAAGAGCCATTTTTTGGGGTCAACAGGTACTATTATTACTTCTCCTAAGAAAGTTACTAATTTGCAAATTTCTCATAGAGAAGAAATTTAATGTATGCTAGCTACTGAAGAGCGTGAGACTGGAAGTGCAGCCAATAAAATGGCTAATTTGCAATTATTAGGAGTTACTCATTGTGGTGCAAGTTGCAAAGTGATTGAATATATTAGTCGCCATTATCTAGAAGGCGGATCTCATGTTGAAACTCATGGTTTTTACAAAAATTTGGCAAGTTTTTAGTTCATATTTATCTTGCATTTGATGCATAAAATTATGATAATCACTTATGTTCCTTGTCAAATTCTTCAAAAAATATCACAAGTCATCTCGACTGCTAGAGATTTGTGTCTACTACAAGACAATTTCTTTAGAAATTAAGAGATGATGACTGTGAAGAATTTATTTAGAAAGTAAAAAAAAAATCCCTTAAAAACTGTTAGAATTTGGGTGTGACCCGAATTGTTTGTTGAAGATAATTGGGAGTTCTAATTAAAGTGCACATTAAGAAAAATTCTATTTGGAATGCTATTGTTGAATCATATTCAATTATACTTGGCGAATTCTAATTGAAATTCTATTTGGAAGCACAATTGGGAGTAAAAAATTGTGTTGGACTTGAAAAGGATATTGGGATGAAAAAAATCAAGTTTTGAATTAAAAGACCCAAGAGTGGACGCCGTAGCACAATCTTCGCATCGCCGCCCGACACCACCTGGCTAATTTTCCCCTATGCAATTTTTCCTCCTCTACTCCATTTCTTACATTCTACTTCAACTACAGCTCTGCTATTAAGGTTTGGATGTTTCATATTTGTTCTCTATATATAGTTGGTTCTTTATTATGATTTAGTAAGAAGTTAGAAATATTGTAAATACAAAATCTTTGTATTATTTTTCCATATTATAATGAAATCTTTATTCTCTACAAATTATTTTCTTCTTGTGTTCTTGAGATCAATTACTTCATATTGTGGCTACAATCTCTTATTTTCTCCAACAATTTGGTGTTGATTTAATCAGTATCATCTCTGCTCTTCACAATAAATTGGTATATGAGCTTTTGGTATCGAAATTTTTTAGAAGATCGATGTTTTTCGTGATTGCAAGAATGAAGTATGATATTCTGCTATTGGATCGTAATACAAGATTCTCTTTATGGCAGGTAAAGATGTGAGCAATACTCGCTCAAATGGAATTGGACGACGTATTGTTGAGATTTAATAAGATGACCACAACTTGGACTTTGGAGGAGAAACAAGGAAGGGATCGAATGCCCTATCTCAAATACATTTTCATATTTCAAATAATATTTTTCAGGACATTTTGAAAGAGAAGTCAACCACTACATTATTGTTAAATTGGAGCAATTATGTATGACGAAAAGTCTTATTAGCAAATTACATTTGAAGCAATATATATATTCTCATTGTATGACAGAAGATACATCTCTTGAGGATTATCTAGCTGCTTTTAAGGAAATCATACCTAATTTGGAGACCTTAGAGATCAAATATGATGATGAATATTTGGGATTGATTTTATTGTGTTTATTACCCACTTCATACATGTCTTTTAGTGATGTGATTTTGTATAGTCATGATACTCTCATCATCAAAGAATTCTATGATGCTCTATATTCAAAGGAGAAGATGGAATATCTTATAACATCTGAGGGTCATGGAGACGACCTCATTGTTGATGGTGGCATTCAAGGTTTAAGTTAAAGTCTAATTTCAAATTTTGTGATTATTGTAAGAAAAAGTGGCACTTGATAAACGATTGTAGTTGCAAAATAAATCAAAATTGACTACAAACCAACACTAAAAAACTTAAGGATAGCAAGTATTGCAGAAAATTATTGCATTCTACTTCACTACAACTCTACTATTAAGATTTAGACATCCCCTACTTGTTCCCTATATATAGCCCATGTTTGAAACCCATTTTGAAGAAAATAGAAATTCTGGAATAGTGATTAATGCACGAATGTGTGGTGGAAAGGCGATGAAATTTTTTTGATTTGTGTATAATATTATTTTATTTGGAGAATGTGTGGTTGAAATGAAAAATGAAAATGGGTGTCAAATGGGGGCATAGTTTACTCTTCATTATGATTTAGTAAGAAGTTAGAACATGGTAAACACAAAATCTTTATATTCTTTATCTATATTATAATAAAATCTTCATTCTCTACAAATTATTTTATTCTTGTGTTCTTGTGATCAATTATTTTTATATTACGACTATAATCTCTTAATTTCCCCAACAATTTGGTATCGGTTTAATTTGATATCATCTTCGATTTTCACAACAAAAAGAAATAAGGGTAATTAGCACATAACGTCATTACCTTTCACTATTATTGTGGAAAACGTCTCTACCTTTCATTTTTTTGGCATTTTTAACCTTATTTCCACATTTCATTGAGCAAAAGGTCATTTTTATACATTTCTCAATTACAAATTGTGAAAGGATGAATATATCATTCTGTTTAAATAAAACAAAAAGAAAAAGAAAAAGCGAATTGCAATCATAGTCCTAATTTTTTTTTAGAAGAAAGTGCAAACAAGTTTCAAATAAATTAGTAAAAAGGTAATTAGCACATCATGTCCATATATATCACTATTATAGTGAAAAATCACACCTTTCATTTTATTTTATTTTTGACATTTTCATCCTCAATTACGTCTTTGATTGCGTAAACCATCTTTTTATCTCTTTTCATCCAAATTTTTAATAAAAAACTATGAAATGATGAATATATTCTCCTATTTAAATAAAAAACTAAAGAACTAATTGCAAGCACAGTCCCAAATATTTTTAAAAAGTGCAAATCAGTCCCAAATAAATTATTAAAACATTAGAAATTTTTTTAAAAAAAGTACAAACGAGTCCCAAATGAATTATTAAAAATTAGAAATTAAAAAAAACTTTATTTTTTTTATTTAAATTGGAGGGTATATTCATGATTTCACTGCTCTTTATTGAGAAATTGGATGGAAATAAATAGAAATGATTATTTCTGCAATCAAATGTGTTATTAAAGGTGAAAATGTCAAAAATAAAATAAAATTAAAGGTATGGATTATCTCACAATAATAGAGAAAAGTATGAACATCATGTGCTAATTACCCTTTTAATAATATATTTGGGACTAGGGATGTCAACGAGCCGAGCAAAAAAAAAAAAGCTCAGGCTCGGCTCGAGCTTTTTTGTTCCAAGCTTTTTTTGGCTCGAGTCGAGCCCGGTAAAAAAA
>CAIGRE010225332.1:0-10302 GCA_903798275.1 Fraxinus angustifolia subsp. syriaca | reverse complement strand
GAAAATTAGACATATTTTTAAAAATTAGAAACTATTTTTCATGGAAAAAGTAGCAATCAAACACTTTAAAGTAGGAATTTAGGTAAAAAAAAAACTGACATTTTCCATGAGAAATAAATAAAATCAAACATACCCTAAGAATCGTGCATCTCCAACTTATTGAGGCAGTGCAAATCTTATTTTTAACCTCTTATTTTTGTTGATAGTATTGTTTCTAAAATATAGATCTCAGTCATAGTTAATCTTTTCGAGACGGAATATGTTCATTTTGACTATTATCTATGATGGTAAACACAACGTGTCAATTTTGAAGGGTATAATTGCCGGGTTACAACCTGCACACTTTTGTGAGTAGTACAAATTCTTATATGTTGATTATAATATCAATCTTTATTCGAGGTGGATTTATCCAATAATTTATTTTCACAAAATGGTGACTCATTTGAATATATGAATATGGGAAGAAATATCTATGTCTAAGAAGTCTTCACCTCCATCATAAATTCCTTCCGTTTTTTTTGTCCGACAATGAAGAAAATAGGCGCCAGGGTGAAGTTTATGTCAACAAATTGAAGGAAAAAAACACTTAAAACAATTATACCCTTCACAAGGTTGACATTTGTTGTTTAAATGCACATGTAACAACCCAAGGACTAATTCCACGCCTAAACCTATAGTTTAGGGACAATGCTGCCTAAAAAATAAGGTTGCAACCACCTAATATGTATGTTGATAACAATTGTCAACATCAAAATTGTAACATATGGTCCAAGGTCCCCCCCAAATATCGTTTTCAGAATAATTTTCATATATATATATATATATACCTTAAAATATTCAAATACTTTTATTAGGATACTTCTCCGAGTCATAGACCTATAATGAAATATACAATAAATTAACATTTGTCGAATTTGAAAAAGAATCATTTCAATCATCTCATTTTGATTTCTCAGATCGAGAAATTCATGAATTAGAATCATGATGTATGCGGATACAAATAATTCAATGAGAGAGAGAGCATTTGAAATATTTCATTTCTGAACAGAAGAATCATTTGTAAGTAGTCAATCAATCACGCCTTAATCAAGACTCGATTGATAGGGGTAGACAATCAATGGCCAAAAGTACACACAACATTTGAAAAAGAATCATTTCGATCCTCTCATTTTGATTTCTCAGATAGAGAAATTCATGAATCAGAATCACGATGCATGTAGATACAAATAGTCCAACGAGAGAAAGAGCATTTGAAATATTTCATTTTTGAACAGAAGAATCAATCATGCATTAATCAAGACTCTATTGATAGGGGTAGACAATGGCCAAAAGTACACACCAACCGGCAAGCTCGATGGATGATAGGGATGGGTATCAACTATTAGGCAAATTGCTATGAAATTTTCATGGCATGGATCTACAACATTATTGATATTAGGTCACACTAATTTAGACTTTTAATCCATCAATAATTGTCATATCCACGGGCTTATGTGGGTTGAATTAGCTCGTCTAAATATTCGAGTTATTTATTTAAGTCCGTTGTGATCAACATTTTTAATATATGTGCGCTGGTTCATAAATGGACGATGGTGAGTAGAATTTTTTTGTTTACTTAAATACATTGAATTTCTTAATTTAATAAAACTTCATACAAGATGTTGTGAAGACAAGACAAATTCATTTATTAAAATCTATCATTAACACGTATCAAATTTATTTTCTATCGAAGATGTGACATATAAACTATTTTTATAATTTAGTAGTGGCTAGAAAATTCTGTAATCACCAGATAATATGAATTATCTCATCCAAGAATTGTAGTTAGTGAGTGCAAGAATTTATTTGTTTTCAACATTTGTAAAGAGTTTAACAATAGGGATAGCAACGGGGCGAGTATAAGACGATTTGGTCATTCACACCTCCGTCCCGTTGGATATTTTTGTTACCTTATCTCATCCACATACCTGATTAAAGCGGGACGGGACGAGATCCTCCTAAATCGTATCTCTCTAGAATCATGCACAAAAAAGAAAGAACTCAAACTCTAAACATCAAATTGATCTTCTACATATCTACCACAAACTGTAATCAACACAGTATCACACAAATCAACCATTTGATTTTTATTTTCAGTTGTTATTACTAATTTATTGCTACTATAAAATCATAGTCTGAGTTGAAAATATCAAAATCCACTTGTTGAACTTTTACCATGGGATCAGTATGGATAGTGAAAAATTGTCGAAGAGACTCTAGTCGTGATCGTCCAGAAACAACGTTTGTCCATGGGTACCATCAAAATCCAGCAAGTAGGAAGTTCTTCCAAGTCCTGTGAGATTATCGAACTCAAGAATGAAATAGTTAGCGTCCCTACTTATCGCATTACCCGTCCTATTAACATATCCTCGTAATATAAAATTTTCAACAGCCATCCAACTGTTATCACAATTATCGATGGCAATTCGAAGTCCTCTAGTTCATCAGTGAGTACACCTATCGTCTTCAAATAATAAAAAATAATGACCCTGGAAACGAGTGTTTCCTTTCACCCCATGTAACAGTAGGCATCTCGTATTCGTGGAATTTTGATAACTGGGTCAAAAAGTGTCTTTGCAATAGGTTTTAAAAACATTGAACAACAGGGTTTTGGAGGGGTTTAAGGACTAAAAAAACAAACAAGCTTTTCGAGGTTTGAAGCAAAATAGGTTGTAAAGATTGGATTTTTCTAGAAAGGGAGTTCATTGTGTCCAAGTTTATGAAAAAAATTGACTGTCGATTGATTGAAAAAAAAAAATTTACAATATCATTTTCGATCATCCAAGGCAAGAAACGTGATGGGGGAAAACAGAATTTTGTCAAGCCGGAGATCTTGAATTAAACGTGATGTGTTGTTAATCGATTTTTTGGTAAAATATACAATCACATGAATAATCGAAAATATTTATACCGAAACCCACAAAATTGATAAAAGGAAATGGACAACGGAAATCTCAGATGATAAATATGTAAAAAATAATACACAATCGACGGGAACTTGGAGGCAGAAATAATCCAACCAATGAGATGACATTGATTGTTTTTGAAATTCATCTTTGATTCAGGAAATGCATTAATGGAGAAACATGAAAATGTTCAAGTTACAAAATGTAGGGCTGATGTATTTTTGGAAGTAGGTATATTTAAATATAATTCATATATAATCAAGTGTTCTTGGTTCAAAAGTGCTGAATATACAGCTTTTTTGACAGCCCCGTCACATGGGGGTGGGGCCCGCAATTTTTAAAATTATTGGCCCTACCCCCTATGTGAGGAGCTATCAAAGTGAATGTACAAAAAGACTGTACATATAGCATAGTTCATATAAAATTGCAAACCCTCCTAATGTGAGAAAATTTGTACACCTAGTTACCTATAGCAAAACCTATAAACAATTCCACTTGTATAACATTAAAATAAGCAAAATAAGTCGCCAAACAATACTTGTAATTCTTATACAAAAGTCCTCAAAATCAAAGGATGTTAGAAGAAAGAAATTAAAGAAAAGATGTCAAAACACGAGAGAATGAAGTTTTAGAGCCAAAATGAGTTGCATGGGAAACTTTCTTTACCATGCGGCCGTATGTTATAACTTACTATGTAGTCATACATACTTCAACAGACAATAGTAAGGGGAAATTTTATGCTCCATATGGTCGCATGGAATCATACCATGCGGCCGCATGGTGGTTTTCAGTTACAAATTTTCTGATTTCCTTTTCTCATTCAACCACGTTAGGAAACAAATCTAGGTCAAGTATAAAAGCCAAAAAATGTCCAGAACGGAGGAAGAAACCTCATATGAGATAGAGGAACCCTATAATACATCTTGAAGAAGCTCTTGAGGCAAGGATTTCAAAGAAGAACAACAAGATTCTCGATTTTTCAAGTGCAATTGTTATTTGGTGATGTCTTCTCTTACATTATTTTCATATTTTATTCTTTTCTCCATGTGAGGCTAGTTATTTTTGTACTAGGAGAACGATGAACCTTGCTATATAAACTTTGAATTCTAGTTTTACAGTATTTGAAAATTAAAACATGTTTTGAGGTTTAAATGATTTTTATTCACTTATTGTTTCCACAATTATTATGCATGTAATTGTGTGAGTGCAGTGATCTATTTCATGCATTTGAGAGAAGTGAAATAGATTTCACAATGTATTAATCATCGTAGGGTCCGATAGGGGATAGAGATATACCCCAATGCTTTGTGTGAATCTCTAAGTCATCATAAAACTACATGCATTCTTGTGAATTTACATTTGTCATGGAGATATAGTCAGGTGGTTTACATGAATAGGTCCCATAATTCTTGAAAAAGATTGTTAGATAGGTTAGGATCATTGATTNGCAAACACTACATGGGGATTCGTTATCCTAGTACTCATTTGTTATTCGTAAGAAACATTCAATTTGCATTCGAACGTTAAATTGCATTTAGTTGGTAAAATTTAGTTAAATTGTATACATAATTTTAGTTTAGTTACAAATCTTTGAAATTATCTCAAATTCCTTAGATTCGGTTAAGGTCTTGGTACTTGAAATCAAATTAATTCAATCTTTGTGGGTACGATATTCATAATTCTCAATTCCACTTTATTACTTGTTATGAACCATACACTTTCAACATTTTAAAACGAACAAATATTTTCGTGAACACATGTTCTTGTTCATCACCCCAATGAAACTCCACACTCTTTTTAACAATATTTGTGATTGTTGTAGTAATTGTGCTAAAATCTTTCACAAAGCGCCTATAAAAACTAGCTAATCCATGAAAACTCCTAACTTCAGTTATGTTTTTAGGTGTTGGTCATTCTTTAATAGCTTTCATTTTCTCCTCATCTACTTCTACCCCATTAGCACCCACTACAAATTCTAAGAAAATAACATTTTCCATACAAAATGTACACTTCTTGAAATTAGCATAAAATTGTTCTTTTCGTAAAACCACAAGTACACTCTTAAGATATTCTACATGCTCATTAAGATCCTTGCTATATACTAAGATGTCATCAAAATACACAACAACAAATGTACCTATAAAGCACGTAAGACATTATTCATCAATCGCATGAAAGTGCTTGGTGCATTAATAAGTCCAAATGGCATTACTAACCATTCATACAAACCATATTTAGTTTTAAAAGCAGTTTTCCACTCACCACCTCCCCTCATTCAGATTTGGTGGTATCCACTTTTAAGATCAATTTTACTAAACATACAATCACCATGTAATTCATCCAATATATCATCTAATCTAGGAATAGGATGACGATACTTTACCGTTATGTTGTTGATGTCTCTGAAATCCATGCACATCCTCCAATTCCCATCTTTCTTTGGCACAAGTAATACTGGAACAACACATGGACTCATGCTCTCCCTCACGTACCCATTGCTCATCAATTCCTCCACTTGCTTCTAAAACTCTTTTGTCTCCTCGGGGTTACTTCGATAAGCTGGTCGGTTTGGAATGACAGCTCTAGGAACAAAGTCAATCTGATGCTCGATACCTCAAATAGGTGGCAACCCACTAGGCATGTCCTCTGGAAGCACATCTTCAAATTCCTGTAATAAAGAGATAACCGAACTAGGGAAGGATATGTTAGATTTCTCAAGTTTGAAGAATGATTCCTTATAGACCAACAATATCATTTGTTGCCTCTCATTTATCGCTCTTTTCAACTCACTCCCTTTTGTAAAGAAATTTACTTTCGACTTTTTAGATTTCTCAATATTGATGAATGATTCCTTATAGAGAAACATTATGATTTGTTGCCTCTCATTTATCGCTCTTTTCAATTCAGTCTATTTTACAAAGAAATTTACTTTCGACTTTTCTCTTCTCTCAGATGACTCTATTTCTTTTCTCTCATGTAGCTCTATTCTTTTTTGCTCTCTACTAGCTACCTCAACATCTTCCCTCATAATTACCATCTCACTATTTTCTCTCCTTTTTTATAGCTCTTTCACTCTCATTCTTCCTTATTTTTTAGTTTGATTTTGTCTTCATACACTTATGTCGGTGTCAATGGCACATGGGTAATGGGCCTCACATCCTTAATAAAGTTGTATTGGCTCTTGTACCCATCATAAACAACCTTCTTATCATATTGACATGGTCTACCCAACAAAATATGCCCCGCATGCATAGGTACCACATCACACATAATCTCATCCTTATACCTACCAATTGATAAGTTGATCAACATCCTCTTGTTCACCTTAACTTCCATACTATTATTTAGCTATTGTAACCTATATGGTTTAGGGTTTTTCAATAATGTTAACCCCAATTTTTCTACAAGATTTGTACTAGTCACAGTAGTACAACTTTCCCCATCAATAATCATGTTACATACTATATTGTTAATGTGGCATCGTGTATGGAATATGTTTTTCCTTTGCTGGTCCAAGTCATTTGTCTTAATTTGAGTGTTGAGAGTTCGCCTCGTGACCAGTAACTCACCAACATCAAATTTCGTGCTATCTCATTCACTAACGTTCTCCAATGCCGACATGCCTTCATAGTCATCCTCATTGTCATTTACCACCTTTCCATTGCGCACGATCATCATCCTTTTGTATGGGCATTGAAAAGCGATGTGTCCAGTTCCCAAGCACTTGAAGTACTTGATATCCCGATTTATAGCGGCTGTGGCTCTTTTTTGGGAATTGTTCTACTAGCTCTATCATCTTTTTCCCTTGGTATTTCAGTCATTCCTTTCGAAACAGCTCCATCACCTCTGTTATCTTACCTCGATTTCCAAGATGAATTAGAACCTGAAGCCCCCAATGGTTACCTAGTTGTCCCCTTCCTCTTCAATTGTTTCTATACCTTCATGGGCACATGCAACATATCTTAGATCTCTACATAATGCTGCAACTCTACAATATTAGCAATGTCTCTATTCAACCCATTTAAGAAATGAGCCATGGTGGCTTCCCGATCCTCTTCCACTTTTGCCTTGATCATCAAAATCTCCATTTCCTTATGGTAGTCTTTCACACTCTTCAATCCCTGATATAAGCTTTGTAATTTTTTTGTGTAGCTCACTGTAATAGTGGCTAGGCATGAATCGCTTCCTCATGATAGTTTTGAACTCATCCCAAGTACTCACCTCTCGTTCCCGATTCTTCCTCTTTGAAGTAACCACTTGATCCCACCAAGTTATAGCGTAGTCAACAAACTCAAGAACTCCTATTTTTACCTTATTTTTCTCCTAATAGTTATGGCAATCAAATATCTACTGTACCTTCTTCTCCCACTCTAGATAAGCCTCCAAATCACTCATTTCCTTAAACGGTGTAATTAACATCTTAATATTGCCCATATTCCCATCCACTTCATCTCCAAAATTACTTATATCCCTTCTTTCAAACATATCTCCTCTATTTCTCATCCTACCCATATCACCCACCATCAATGCACCTTCATCTATATCGCTACTAAATTCATAATCATCATTCACGTCCATCCTAGGCTTCCACCTACCCGGTCTCCTGGCATGTGATTCTTCCTTATAAAGATTCACCTCCGATGTATCTAATTTATCAAGACTTTCCATCACATCCCTAAGCACCCGTTCAAACTACTTTATTACATCATCCGCCATGCGGTTTTGATTCGACTGCCTGTTTGAATTGGAACCCTCTCTGTCTGACATCCTAATTCTACATAATTTTTTCTTCACAAATGGTCACTCGTGTATCACTCAATTATTGACTTTTTTTTTCTCTATTAATCTCACCATGCCTTTTACCACTCAGTGCTTTCGCCCAAGTATTTCAAGGAACAGGGTGAACTAAACCAACAATGTATTCCCGTGGATCCAATCGAGTATTGATCACAAATTGTGATAGGATAAAAGAAGAAAAAAATGAAGAATGACTCAAAAACAAGAAAGAAACTATGACTAAAAAAACTATGCGACCGCATAGTTGTCTAACAAGGCTTCATCTTCCGTTGCTTGAATCAAGTTCGTCTAATCCGATTCCGACCTCGACCCCAACATGAAACTTTCCACTTTTTCCATGTAGATTATGACATCATCCATTATTGCTTGCACAAGTGATCCCATCGCTTGATTTATCCGTTTTAATCTCGAATGCATAATCGATCTTTCTTCGATATTCAATGGGTCTTGTCCTAGGCTCGAATCTTGGATCATATCAAGAGGTGCGTGTTTATTGATAGGAACATTTGTCTTAACCAGTTGGTTGTCCAACTTTTCTTCTTGTGTAACCTTTGTTGATTCTTCATAGTGAACTACTTGTTGTTTGCCCATGGTAGGTACCTAATTCTCCTTGATCACTTTCTTTTTCACAATGATTTCTGCAGCTGAACCTCACTTCTCATTGTAATGGTCTGGACTAATTCTTCTTTAGATTGTTTCCAAAACCTTTGAGAAAATGGAACAAACAGCACATAAGCTTGAACGGGGGTAGTATGCTTAATTCCCAGTGTCTTAATAATTGCATAATTCACTGCTTCCACTGCAATACCTGTTCTTGTGGGTTTTTTTCTGTGTTTCTTGGCAGAGTACCTTGTGTTTTGTTGGCTAATGCAGCTATCATTTGACCAATCTGACTCTCCAAATTTTTAATTGCAGCTTGTTGGTTTTGGAAATTAGTCTCACTCTTAATAATGATCTAAGTCAATAATTCCTTCATCGATGGCTTTCTATTTTACTATTGTTGTTGGAATCCCGACGAACGTGCTTTAAAGTTTCCTTCTTGTCCTTTACAATGACTATTAGCCTATGAAAAATTTGGATGATTCTTCCATCCTAGATTATATGTGTTGGAGTAGGGGTTATTCTATTGCCTCAAAAAATTTTGTGTATAACTAACCTCTTCAGGCTAGATTACATGTGTAGAGGCTAAATGACATCTTTCTGTAGTATGTTCAGCCCTACAACCTTTGCAAATCGATTTCGATTGGTGTACCATGCTCACATTCTGAGTAAGGCTATCTAATCTTCTTTTCAATGCTCCCATTTGGGCTGCTAATGATGTAGCTATGTCAACGTTGTGTATTCATGCTGCTTTTCTCGACACTTCCCTATCATTGGCCACATAGATTGATTCTCTGCACTTTTCTCAAATAGGTCCAAGGCATTGTCCAATGGGATATCCATTATTAACTCTCATACTTAAGCATCAGCTATATTGCGGAATTCAAGTCTCAAGCCTAAATAAATATGAAGATCTCAGAGTCTTTAGGAATGTTCAGATTGGGAAACTTCTTGAAGTAATCTTTGAGTCTTTCCCAAGCTTCTGGATAGCTCTTGAGGTATTTTTGCTTGAAAGTATGGACTTCATTTTTAAGTTGATGGACTCGAGAAGGTCAGAAGAATTTCAAAGAGAATTTCCATACCATGAAACAATGCTCCCATAAATTAGTGAGTTTAGCCAATCTCATGGGCCATCCTTTAATGTGTGAAGGAATAAACGTAATCGAAAAGTGTTAGCAGATATGCTTTCGTGACTAATCATATTGTACAACATAAAAAATGCTTGATTATGTTCATGAGGATTTTTAGTTGATCTTCCAGATAACTAGATGTCGTGATATAAGTTGACAACGTCAGGTCTGATGTGGAAGTTGGCATGTCCAAATGGTGAATATATAATAGGTGGTTGTACAAGAATGGGATTTACATAATCTCTCACTAAAGCTTCTCCATCATTTACTACTGCTCTCGGTTGGTTTGGCTGAACTAGCTGAGGTAATTGTAATGGATTTTGAACCTCATTCAGATTTTGATTTTCTGTCATTTCCCTTGTTTCCCTCTATTCTCTTTTTCATTGTCTGAAGGTTCTTTTGATTTCATGATCTATTAAAAGAAACTCGATCTCGTTAGAATCTTGCATAAACAATAATTTCTTGAAAAGAGTAAAACAAAGGACTTAATTTGTTCAATGAATACACTAAAAAAAACTTCAGATCTAAAATAACTAATGAACTCAAATCAAATAAATTATTCCCCGACAACGGCGCAAAAAACTTTTTCTTGCAAATCCCCCAAGTTTACGAAATTGTTGACAAGTAATACTTTTAAAGGGAGAAATGGTATATTTATTTAAAATACTAAAAAAAAACATATTATTTAAAAAAAGGAACAATTCCACATATCATAAATTTGACAATAATCACAATCTTAATTAACTCAATCTACTCTAAATATCTAGATTCACTTTTCTTGCTCTTAAAGTGTTTTGGGAGGAGTGATTTCTTGCACTAGACCGTCGCCC
>CAIGRE010225122.1:0-21196 GCA_903798275.1 Fraxinus angustifolia subsp. syriaca | reverse complement strand
AAAATCTCGCAAAAATAGAAAAATCTGACCAACTTGTTCTCGGCATGTTTCTATGCGACCGTAAGCCCAAAAGTACCATACGCCCATATAGCCTTGTGTAAAATCTCGTGACGATTTCGAATATTACTCATGGGAGAAAATCTGACAATCGAGCTGAAAGTTATGTCTATTTTAATCTACGCCACTCGTTTTCTTTCCAAATATCTTCCAAACCTTGAATCCATCTCGTTTCGGCTCTCAAGCCCTTCACGAAACTTGAACATTGGCTTGTCAACTTCTTCAATTTGGACTCCAAAACTCGACCAAGTGATTGTCTATCCCGAGTCATATCATCATGCAATAAACAAGTTTTTTTTGTCTCTGTGTGACAACTAAATGTAAATCTATTTGGCGTGTTTCTAGCAAGTGGCAGATATCGTAGAGGTTAGGACTGTGGGCATTTGTCACTTTTATTAGATTGTGCTTTGATCCTCATATGTTTGGATATAGCTACATTAACATCAGTTCTAATGCATTTGGCAGCTTTGTACAATGTTCATAAGTTTTAGGTTATCTACACTTTCTCCCCATAGTTCCACAAGTACTAATGTTCAACTTGGTATGATAATAAATTAAACCATCTATAAATTTAAGTGATGAGCAAGTAAGCCCCCGATAGCTTTGGAAGAGTCGAAGAGTTCATTCTAAAGATTCAAGAGACTAAATGCCTTTAACTGTTTATATGTTTAGCTCGCCTCCTCCATGTAGGCTGTATGTCTCAAAGGTCTGGCAAATTAGATATTGGATAATGGCATGACTGATCTCACAATCATTGGATGCTTCAATACTGTATTACATAATTCTATCATCTAAAAGTTTAGGCTATTATAGAGGAGAAGAGAATTGTTTGCCTTCAACCATTTCATATCAGTTTTTAAGTTTCTCACTTCTCTATAGTATTGTTGTTTAATTCAGTCTCATTTAACTTTTATACAGCTACTGAGATAAGCTCGAATTCGAGTCTGGCTGAAGCCGTGAAATTAGTGGCCCAGAATAACATCCTCAGTGCACCTGTGGTGGATTGCAAAGTGCCTGAAGATGTAAGTTGGATTGACAAATACATAGGCATTGCAGAGTTTGCTGGCATTGTTGTGTGGATATTGCATCAGGTTTGTAAACTACACAAAACCTGAATACTGAATATATTTGGATAGCTTCGTTAAATCTCAATACAGTTGTCTCATCACTGATGTGAAGCAAATCATAATGAAATGGAAAGTGAAATTACATTATCATGGTTATTCTACTGCAAAATTAAAGCAACAACATGGACGGCTCAAGGATTTCATGTGTTTTCTTTTTCTTCAAATTTTTTGAATAATGTATATCGAAAATCTATAGCCATGAGATCTTCCTTGTTTAAAAAATATAAGGTTCTAGAAGAAAGATTAAAATGTATCTACTGGATTATCTGATAACAAAACTTAGCAAATTCTACCATCTTATCATTTCAAAATATCGTGCACTTTTTCTGGTCTTATTCATACTCTTTCCTTTAAATGCGAAGCTAAAAGGCAGATACATATTAACTTTTTTGATAGTCAGAAAAGATGGAAGGTGGTGATTTCTTCAATTTAGCAATGAATAGCTCAGGAAATGATTTTGGTCCTACTATTGAAGCGGCAGCTAATCGAATGTTTTCACCGAGGTTTAAAAGTATACACCCTGACTCTCCTACAATAACTTGTGGAAAATTATTGAAGTTGCTTACTTCTTTGAACTTCTATAAGGACACAAAGGTTAGTCGCTCTACTTCCTGCGCTAACTTCTTAATGTCACTATTTCTCATGATCTTGAAATGATGTTTATCAAAATTTCACTCTTAAAATTTGTTATTTTCATATTTTATGAAGCTTGACACATACATAGAATTTTTACTTTAAGCTTTAAGCATGTTAAATTGCTCATTTAAGGTTTAGATCAATTGAATTGGTCATTCAATTTTTAGAACGGCGATACCATAAGTTAATCATTCTTCCATGCATCTAGAAAATCATCATCTCATGTCATCATGTTGTTAAAAGAAGCAATTTAAGTTTTATATATTTGTTGAGTGAGATAAATGAAAAGTGCAAAAAATCAATGTCAAAAGGTTACACTATTTCAAAAATTGTCTTCTTCCAATTTAAAAATTAAAAATCTATTACAATCATTCAGTTTTTTAGCTTCATATTTTGTATCTATCTTAGCAACCTTTACAGTCGTATTTTGCTGAAAAAATGCATACCTACTGTCACATCTCCAAAAAGAAATGTCAAAACACTTCTGTACTCTGATATGATATGAGTATACTTTTCCTCTCTGTTTTACTTTTTGCTTGCCAGCCGTATTTTGCTAAAAAAACTTATCAGTAGAATCATTACTTCTCAAAAGAAAAGCATTACACTTCTATATATATGTATATACCAACTTTATAAGACTCAAAACATATAGTTAGAGCAAGAAGCAAGGCAAGGCAAACAGATTTCTCTTATCAACCGTTTCTTCTGTTAAGATAAGATAAAAAGATATATAAAAAAGTATACATATCTTTTGCAAATTAGTATGTGATTCTGCATTAATCTTTTTATATTTCATCCAGGCTTAACAAGATGATAGAAAATTATAAATTCTTTCCAGAAATCAGTCCAAATAAAAGAAATTGGAGAGCCAAGGTGATAGTTGCTGAGAAATTGGCCCCAAAGTAAGCGAAAAATAGTAAGAGTAGATATCAAAACCTGGTGCAAATTGATTTTCAGGTAAATAGTTTGTGATAAATCAATATAATCCATCAACCTATTTTTTCATGACATTACTATATGAACCAATATGTACACTATTTTCCATTTTTCTTCTGTCATAGGGAAATAAGGTACACACAACATTATATGACGGGAGCCTTTGAAGATTAGCTTCTATTGAGAAAAACAAACATTGTTTCAAATGCTCTCGCGAAAGCCACAAAACCTGAATATAAAGCTTCAAATGGTGACATGCAGTGAACAATAACTAGAAAGATTCAAATTCAAGAAGTGCATAAGAATAACATTGAGTTCCTGTTTTCAACATACATATTTACTCGCTTCAATCAACTCGAAAAATACACGGATTGCAACAATGACATAAGTACGCTAATTCTTTCTATTTTTCTATAACTATATTTACATTTTGTCTTCAATTGATTTATATCTTCTTTCTTCGCCGTGTATTAACTTTTTTACTACTATTATTACATATAATATCAGGCATACTTGCAATTGCTATAGATATGCGACCAAAACGTCTTATTCAAACACGATATGGCAACCAAAATATGTGCAAGATGTTGTGCTGATTGATAAAAGCTTCCATACAATCATCTTAAAAATGTGGGATAGTTATGTGGAAAAAGAATGCAGTATTCTTGCGAAATTGCCAAAAAGCTTGTCATCTTAGCAAACCAATTGAAAGTTTCATCTTTTAATGGTGATAATTCCTACACCTTTCTATTGAACTATTTTTTGTCCGTAACAATTAATATGAATCTACACAAAGAAGAATTAATATTAGTCTTTACTATAGGTCTTACACTGTCAACTAAAATAAATAACACCTTCTTTATAGATGCTACTTTTAACCAAATTGTGGAGTTTCAAGCATGGTAAATACAAAATATTTTACAGTAGTCATCATCTTCCATTGTTCAAACTTCACTACTTTTATTATTGATTATCCTTAGTTAATAGTTAACTTCCAGTAATCCAAATTGTATATAGCTAGGGTGGAAGCACATATTAAAGAACCGAATGAAATTACACTGGAGAGACCATGTCTTACAGTAACACCAACAAAGTTGTCTCCTCCAGCGCACAAGAAATTTACTCAAATACAAAATATAAAAGGCCGGTAACTAGGGGTAACTTATTTGAATTGTGTACATACTATTTTTTTCTCTCTACATAGATGCATGTTAACAATGAATGTTTCCACAGCGTAAATACTTCTAGATCAAAGCAACATCAACCATCATAGCAAAAAAGCAAACGTTTTGGTACATGTCTTGTAGCAATTGTAATAAAGTCAGCTACGCAAATTTTGGTGAGACTTTCCCTTGTATTTATTGCAAATATCCTTCCTCGACGGTTGTCCCTAGGTAATACTACCTAGATTTGTACCACTTATAAATATGCCTTGTTAAACTCTTGAACTTCACATGTGTTGTTTCATTTCAATCTTTCTTCTTAATGATAGTAAACTTAATCTCCATCATCATAAGGCAAATGCTAATGTACAGTTAGAAGATGCCAATGGAACCCTAATTAC
The DNA here is from genome assembly GCA_903798275.1 of Fraxinus angustifolia subsp. syriaca. Classification (NCBI taxonomy): domain Eukaryota; kingdom Viridiplantae; phylum Streptophyta; class Magnoliopsida; order Lamiales; family Oleaceae; genus Fraxinus; species Fraxinus angustifolia. The sequence goes on along the minus strand of CAIGRE010225122.1, from coordinate 16,876 downwards.
AAGTGCGATTGGTAGCCCTGCTGAGACTTTAATGAAGAATTCTAATGTAGTAAGTGCATATATCATGCCTGCCTATGCTACCTTTAATCATCCATGCATAATAATAGTTGTTTTTCCATCCTCAAAGAAGTGATCCAAACATTGATGAATTCATTAAAATGGATCCTCAGGAACACATATTTTATGTCAGGGTCACACAAATAGAGCCAAACACTTCTGAGTACAAGTACAAAATTGTATTTGTCCTCAGTGCATCTTCTACTCTTGCTAACGAAACAGAAGAATCGAGTGAGAAAGATAGAGGTTTCCCATACCTTGCAGAAGTAGACAAGAATTATGATTGCGACATGTCACCACCATCTGCAAAACGATCCTTTTTCCAAACTTCAACTGCACTAGCACATCACAACATAGATGCTATGACAAAAATTGTTATCCCCAACTCACAAAATGATGAAGTTACAGAGAAAGGAAAACTAGACTAATCATCCTCGTGTATTTGAAGACAATGCTACCCAGCTTTTGTTTTATTTTGTAGCATCATTTACAAGATCTTCATGGCCTTTTGGCTTGTAAATTGGCTTTCTTTTGTAACCTACTTTTGCATGAAAACTCTTCCGTGAAGTTTGTAAGTGATAGGAAGAATATATAACAAGCTTCATAATGTATCTTGTAACTTAGCTGTCATGGAGTTGTAATGCTTTTGAAATGTATAAAACATCTTTGTTGGATGTTAAATATGTCAACTACCATACCTTTTTTATCTATTGATTCTAAAAAAATTGGTCATTACATTAATAGAATCATGTACTCTATGAAGTTTAGAATAGTGATTTTGTCCCAATAAATTAGTTGGTTATCGAAGCACATCTTGTCTTCTGTATTCAATATTCAATGAATCTATATTTAAGTAATTCACATATATTTTTGCATCAATACTAATGCAACTCTCTTGGGTAATCAGTGTAGGTAATGGTTAAGTTCATAGGTAATGGTTTACTTCATGTTCATTTGAATTCTTGTCTCATACTCTTTGCCTTTTCATTCAATTACTAAAACGAATTTTAAATATTGATTTTTAACATATTTTCAATTAAATGGATGCATAACTACTTGCATTACTTTCACCTACGTACTCAACTACCCAACCAAACATTCACTCGTTCACTTTTCAACCAATTCATTCTCATCCACAACATCAACAACTACATTCATCTATCCCCAAATCATTTAGTTAGATCTGACCGAGCCACCGACACCAAAAAGGTAAGTATTTTTTGGTTTTTAAAATAACGGCAACTACTAGACACTATCTCCATCGAGGATACAGACGCGCGTGTCTCAGTTGCACATGGAGACATGCACGGTATCTCTGTATGCAACGGAGACACGTCTTGTCTCGCAACGTAGGCACGTTGTGTCTCCATTGCTCACGGAGATGCCATTTGTATCTCCGTATCTCACGGAGACATCCCCATGAAATACGGAGGCAGCGTGCGCCTCTGTGTTTCGATACAACACATGGATGCCTCGTGTCTCGACGTGGAGACACGGTGGTGCCTCCCGTATCCAGACATGGAGATGTCTCCTTGTCAAGACACGTCGTGCCAAACATCATTGCTATTTCGTAATTGTAGATGTCTTTACAATATATACTCTTTCTGGAACTGTGGTTTTCCGCCACAATCACTCAATTTCCAAATTATCGCTATCTAAAAGATTTTGTAGACCTGATAGATGCAGATAAACAAGCTTCTTTATTGAGTAGTAATTTTTATGGATTTATATATGGAGTGATGTATAGAGAAGAGGAAAAACAACAATTCAATAGTAAATTAGTCCATGAATTCATAATAAGACTCGTAGTTTGTGGTAAGAACAATGAAGTTTGGGTTAAATTAGATGATCATTTGTCATGCTTTGATTTGCAAGAATTCTGTCTTATCATAGGTTTATCGTGTCATGAGGTATCAGTTAATCTGAACTCCAACAATAATCGACTTAGAAATCAGTATTTTAATGGTACAAAGAAAATTAGCATGACAATGTTTTTTGAAGCATTTCATCTATGTCGGCATTAAGAAGATAAATTTAAGCTCGAATTGGTCATGTTGGTAGAGTGTGTGTTGAAACCTACGGGAAGAAATATTGATTATAAAACTCTAGGCATGGTTGAGGATGTTAACAATTTTATTGAGTATCCCTGGGGTCGTACATCGTATTTTTTTTATTAAATTCTTTGCAACAATCCCACCTACACTGACTACAGAAGATGGAACAGAATCACGAACATGAATGTAAATATGCATTGAATGGATATCCACTTGCATTTCAAGTATTTTCTTCTTATAGGTTTTTTTTTCTATTCTTATATATTGTAAAGTTTATATATAACATCCAATCTTTATATTAATTATCTTTTAGTATTGGATATACGAAACTTTTCCTTGAATTGGAGCAAAATTTAGACGCCGTAGATACAAAACAGCACAGGCTCCAAGAATGCATAGATGGAAGCCCAATAAATTTTTGACAGAACAAATGGTTAAAAAAAATACTTGGTTACCAAAAAGGGTATTTTGATTACTTCATTATATCTCTTTATTCCATTAAATTATGCATTAAATTATATATTCTTAAAATAATTCCAGATTCGAGTGATTACAATTTTAGAGCCTGGTGCAGAAGAGTTGGAAAGATAATGTAGCACACCGAACTGATAGTGATGCTCATCATATGACACATACATCGGTTGGAGTTGGGCCAAGTTCTTCCATCGAATGCAATTATGTCACTAAACAAGAAATTAAGGAGATGCTGAATATACATAGACAACATAATAGAGAAGACATACTCAATGTACATAGACAACATATGGCATCAGATGTATCAAATTTGTGCAACACCTTCAAAATAGACATTATTGATCAATCAAGAAATCACTACGAATCAATTCTTCAAAACCAATAAGAGTTGTTTCAATAGTAGCACAATTGGCAACAAGAACACTTTCAACAACAAACAGCCGCAACAACAGCACTACGAAGACATGCAATCCAGCATGAAAGCTTACTTCAATACCAGTTTGACTTCTATAACATCATATATCAATGAAGAAAATAGCAGCATATTGAATAAGTTATCGGATAGCAATCTAACATGTAAGCTACTATAACTTGTGTTCAAGAAGAAGTTTCTCTCCATAGAAGTTCAACATCTCAGAATGTTGAAAGTTCACAAAAATAAAGGTAAATGAAAAGAAATACAATTCTCAAAGAGCTTTTCTTTAGAAGACTATCTTATGGAGAGATACACAAAAATTAGAGATTGGACACTAAAAAATCCGTCCAGGTAAAAAATCTAAATAACTTGACTATTATAATTTTACTTCTATATATTTCAAACTAATTTTAATTATGTTATGCAGTGCGTGTTGAGATGATGTAATAGGTAATTTGCACAAAAGAGATACACTGAAAGCTATAACGGATATAACACAAGACATCAATATTAAAGTTAGTAAACTTCATTAATCCTAAAATATTTTTTTACATACCTACTATATTTAATTTACATTTATTTATTACTAGAATCTTGAAGCGGAGTTGACACTGTTGAGAAGACTTATCAACGACGGTTCCAGCCTTGCTTCAAAAGAGTATGCAATTGAATCTTTTTTGCATTTATGTTATGATTAACATTGTAGTTCAATGGATGCAGGTTATGATTGAAGGTAATCGGACATTGTCAGGTTAAAACTGATCAAACCAGATACTAATACTATACTTTTGAGCAATTGTGAATAATTTGGAATTGTTTCTACTGGTACAAAAATTATGAACAAGCTGTTTAAAGAAGGTGTTATAACTAAAGCTGGTGCAGAAAATTATTACATTAACAAGCAAAAGGTTTGCTGAGATTTTTCCTGCTTTGTTTTATTATTTTTGTTATGATCTTTTTTTACTCGACAAATTTTAAATCTCAGAAATTCGACTATGAGTTTGATACTGTGAAAGAAGAATTGCAAGGTTAGACAATGGCCAATGATAGCATAGAATTACAATTTATTGTAATATAAAATGAAAAGGCAGAATTGTAATATAAAATGAAAAGGCAGAACTTGAATTTGAATTACATCAAATTTAACTCCAAATTGGTGTGGTGATTTACTGTGTTACTGGAGCAAAATTTTACACCAATTTGGTGTATAATTGGAGATGACGTAAAAATAAAACCAATTATGAATCCACCTGTCTCCATTTTATTATGTCTTATTACAAGGTGCAAACAATGAATTTCTTTATTTTTTATTTTTAACTTAGTTCTTGTACTAAACCGGTCCTCCTCTTGGTTTTGAATAACTAAAAATCACTCCATTTCATTATATGCTTTCAGTTTCTTGATTAACGTTTCATGATACGTTTGACTCTTTCATCCATTTCATTCATGTTTAGTGTTTATCAGATTCTGGGTTGGCTTATGTTGAATATGGCTTTACCAAACTTGAAAGTTTCAAGTAGATTTGTTGCTCTAATATAACAGACATAAGGCTATTATCCATTGGTCAAAACTATAAATTGCTGAAGTCTCTAGATATACATGTGATTGACCATTAATTTACTTCTACTTCCATTCTATGATTTAGAATATCATTCTGTTTTAGTAATACTATGATTTGGACCAAAATATTGATGTGCTTTCTCAAAATCAGTGGAGTACTCTGGTCTTTGGTTGTGGGAGAACTTTGAAATCCCTTGGTCTTTTTTCTTGTCCAACACTTACTGATACCTTATCAGTAGTTGTGGGACATCACTGTAGATCTCTTGAATCTCTATATTTAAATTCAAAGTGTATCTGTAGCAAGGGCTTGGTTTCTGTAACCAAAGGATTCCCAAATCTCTGAAGCTAGATTGTGAAAACATTGAAAATAGGACTTTGGAAGCCGTTGGAAGTTTTTGTTCGGTGTTGGAGTTATTGTCTCTTTACAGATGTGGGAAATTGACACACAAATTAGTTATCCTATATTACTTCAAAAACATGGAATCACTGTCCCTTTTAGAATACTAATGCTATCAGTCTACACACTCTATTCTTCTCTATACCCTCTCCTATAAATTACAAAAGCTTTGATTATATGCATTTTAGATCAATGTGCCTGTGTTGCTGTTGGTTAATTTAAAGGCATATGAAAAATAATTTCAGTTCAACCACAAAGCATTTTAACACATTTTTCGGCTCTTTCTTTTTCCTTACATACGTTCATCGGACCTTCACTGCTTGTTCTCAAATGAATGAATATTCCTATTAGCTCACTAAAATGGATGAGGCAAATTGGGATGAATACTTCTGTCAGCTCACTAAAATAATTTCTCTTGTATATATCTGCAGGAGCCTTTGTGTCATTGGTAAAGGATATAAGAAGTTCACAAATCTTAGCTTGAGGGATTGCAACTCTATGAGTAACATGAGTTTGGATTCTATAACTGTTGGTTGTGAAGAGCTTATGCATCTTGAAGTCAATAATTGCTAAAATATTCGTACTGGCAGATTGATATCCATTGGAAAGTCTTGCACGTAAGCAATTTGCTCCTACATGTCTCACGCTTCCCATCAAAACCAAGTGTTTGCTTTCTCATTTGTGTCATGTGAATTGTTTGTGTACCTCTTTTCTTTTTCTATTTTTTTCTTTTTCTTTTTCTTTTTTTTGCTGGTAGTGGTATGTGTGGTACAGTAAAATGCAACTCCCCTTCTTTCCCTATACCTTCTATAATGAGATTGCTTGGGTGAGGGCCTTGACTGCTACTTGACTATTTTTGTCTTGCTCTTGCTGTTTTGATTTATGTACTCTTAACTTCATATTGTTTACAATTTGGGTACTGAACTACGCAACCACCTATCTGAATTAGCCTTGATGCACTGGAAGTTTCCGCAAATACAAAATGATGCACTACATGAATTTGGCAATGGCAACAAGTACTTGCAATCTCTTCATTTGCGCAGTTGTTCAGTATTGGCAATGAAGCCTTGTGTGGTATAGCAAGAGGGTACAGGAACTTGAAGAAGCTCAATACTCCATCCAGAAGTGTCGTTGAACATTATTTTCATTATAAAGATTATTATTTGAAGATCAATTACACATTCCCAAAGATCTCTTCATTCATGCCCAAGATCATTGATCCATAAATTCATCAAAAACATTGTTTCAATATTGGTTGATCATTGTATGCAGTCAAGAGAATATTCTTTAAGATCAAATTCACATTCCAATATTCTATTGCCTTAGCCACCTATCAAAATACAGAAATACCTAAAGATTAAACATAAAAAAACCTTACCTTCACCTATAAGCCTCAAGAGTTCTGAAATATTTTTCCAACAATCTTATATGTAAACTTAATTACCTTAGTTTGTGATTCTTCAAGGACAAATTATGAATCAAGTATAGGTTTATACTTTCGAATTACAATAAACTTAGCCTTCACGTAATTTTACAGCGTTAGACTTAAATTATCACTCCCATGTAATTGAGAATTTTATATATAATTGTGTGTTTGGATTGACTGTAGAGTATCAAACATCTCATTGGGTATAATTCTTATATTCATATCTCATAAGTAATAATTTCAGGTGAAAATTAGCGTATTGGACGACAAGGTGAATTAGTGTGCCATTGTTCTCATCAGAAAGTACCTTAAATATTAGTAATGTTATAACTTTCTTAAGCATAATTTATATGCTTGAGTCAGCTTGACGCATTATTTTATTTTGTAAAGAATCAAACTCTCTTTTTAAGTCCATGCTTGAAAATCATTTTTTTGGGCGGAAAATGGAGTTTTGAATAGTGATTTTTATGAAAATGTGTGGTTAAAAAGCAGTGAAAAGTTCTGGGTTTAATTGTAGGATATTTTATAAATGTGTAATTAAAAATGAGTAAGTAGAAAAAAGAGTTTGAAAAAATATGGATTTCAAACATGGGCTAAATTACTTTATATTTTATAAATTTCGGACAAGTTATACATCATAAGTTCAGAATTCAACCCTTTACAAATTCATTGCAGATTGAATACTTTGAAGTTCAATATGATTCCAGTTGAAAAACAACAATTAATGAGTTATTTATAATCTAAAATTGAAATCTTGTTTCTTGGAGGCTCGCATAATTTATTACACTATTTTTTTCGTAAAATTCATTTAACAGTAATAGGGAACATAGTCTCAGTACCTTTAAAAAATATTTTCGTGCCTCAAAAATCATTACTCGGATCCCAATTTTTGATATTTTGTATGTGTATGATAAGGGTTTTTTACCCACCTCTTTAGACCATAAAATATAGATAATTGTTTGGTAAATATATTGGAGTATGGCTTAATTCAATATAAATTATGTTTTGTAGGATAATATAGATGAACGAGGAGGAATTTAGGAAAAACAAGCGAAAAATACTAAAATGGAGAAAAATAATAGTCCAAGGACCAAAGTGCAAATAGTCAAAAGATTATCTGAAAGAAGAAACAAAGACGAGAAAGAGTCGGATACCAATTGAGTGAAGGAATGAAGTATCGGAAGAAGAAGAAGGATGAAAAGAGATAAAAAAAAAATGAGAAAACAGAACTCGGGGACCAAAATATAAAGAATGAAATTTTATTTGAACTATGCTAGAAACATAGTTCTTCGAGCCATGTGGTCGCATGGAGTGGTTCAGGGAATCCAGGATTGAAACAGGCTGAACTATGCTATAGCATGTATTTGTACTATGCTATAGCATAATACATTTGAATAAAACTCTTATGGAAGCAATGTTGGGAACGCTTTAAGACCTGAGGCCGTCCATAATGAAGGGGGACACATTCTAACAGATTTTAGAAGTATAGAATGAGGCAAAAAAATATGAAAATCGATTTCAAGACTCAAAGATTCAATTCAAGAATTATTTGGATGATGTCGATTCTTCAATATTTCTTTTGTTTTTTTCATAACATATTAGACTAGTTTTGTTTGTACTAGGAGAACGATGAACCATGTAATATGAATTTTTAATATTTAGTTTTACCTGGACATTGAAAACACGTTTTTGGATATTGATTTATTTATATGATTTTATTTTCTCTACAATTATTGTGCACCGTACATAGTTGTGTAAATGTGGTGGCATATTTCATGCATTCGAAAAAGTGATATAAGTTCAACATAGTGTAAATCGTCATAGGTCCAATAAAATATAGAAATATACCCTTTTTTTTTTTCCATCAATAATAACAATCGTTGATGCTAAATTTGGTCAGTGGAGGTGCTAGAACCTAATTCTACTAACTATCAAAAGGGACCTGCCATGCGAAACATCAGATTGTGCTTATGTTTGAGTTCCATTTTTCTCAAAATTCATTTTCAATCGTATACTTTTCAATAAAATAATTTTACTGGTAAATTCAAAAAATTTCCTATTTTTTGACACACGTTCTCCAAAAAATTACTACTTCAAAGTCTATTTTTTCCAAAAAAAAAAAAAAAGAGATAGAGATTCATTAAGTAAAATCTTTCTTTTATCAGCAAATATAAACACACCACGTGTTTTTGAACTTTGGGATATTGTCTTCCTTCGGAGCATCAGAGGAAGAAGATCTGGATACCACTGCACAGCCACTGCATTACACCATGGAGGGTGCTATATAAGTACATTAATGAGACAGCAAATCAGCTGTTGGAAAAGTATCAGGTCAGACAAACCTGAACTGCACATAATTTACATCATTCTCATGCCCAGCTAAAACATCCATCTCATGATTAGGTTGCTCTGAGTCATCAGCAGTGGATTTAATAGCATTCCAGACCTGGAAGACAGCTTTCCGTAAGAACAGAAAAACATTAAATTTGCAGACAAGTGAATCAGAAGGATTTGTCCATATGAAGTATTAGTTGTGTTGCTCAGAAGAGAAGGATAATGCCAATTACTAATATAACGTCAGAGGAAATAATTCACTGACCCTTGCAAGAGTGTCAGAGCTGCCAGTGACAAAAACAGTTCCACTGGCATTGAATGCACAGCAGAAAATCTGATGACTTTGTTGAGCCATGCTGGTTGATGGAACATTATTTCTCCCTACAATTATTCAAAGGATTCCTAAATGAAATTGTAACAAAGAATTCAATTAGAAGTAAAATGTGTAGTATAAAAATCCAACCAGCAACAGAATCTGAAGGTTTTGGTACATATATTCTTGGACTGAACTGGGAATATCTAGCATCCCAAATACGACAAGTTCCATCATCAGACGACCTACAGCAGAAACATTAACATGACAAAATTAAATAGTAGGTTTTTTCTAAAAGCAACAGTAAAAAAAATCTTAACAAAAAGGTCTAAGCTGGACAGCAGCAAGTTGCTGATGATATAAGGGACAGTTAACGTTTCACATGTACCATGGACACACAGATAGAACTGGCTTTTTATAAATTGGGTGCTCGAAGTGCCCATAAGGAAAATGCATAATCAAACAGCAGTTCAGAATTTAAAGAGGACCTCATGGACTAAATGTCAACTAGAAAAGTTGAACGTCAGCATTGGGCTATGCTTTTGATGTTGAGTCACCAAATTGGCATAAAACTAAGGGGATGGCTAGGGTTAAGCGTCATTGGGAGGCAAGGAAGATTGTGCATGGTGTATACTTCTACAAGTATTTAAGCTAAGAATAGAGGAACCAAGGAGACGCGAAAGATCTGGCGAAGGGATTTTAGTTTGTTAGCAGAGAAAAGGACGATCAGCAAAGCAGACGGGGTAGTGAATTGAGAATGTCGAATCACATCAACTAAAACTTGAGCTGTTAGAGTGGAACATAATTGTTCATTAAATTTTGTCATCTCCTCCTCACATGCAGGCAGGATTCAACTTTTCACCGAAGGCTTTGCAGGTACATAATTTATTTTCATAAATAGAAGACAGCAGGACTTTGGCCTTGTTTAGGCCATATTAAAATCTGATTTTAATATAAGTCAAACTCAAACAATCAATATCAACCGCATCTTTCATGTGGTCCCACATCTTTTCAACCACACATTTCAAAAACTTTTATCACAATCCACTTAAAATCTGATTTTAATCTACACCACACACCCTTTTAAAATCAAAGACTTCTGTGAACTCTAATACCACGTTGAACCAACTCATGTAAAAGCTTAAATTCTTATAAAGGAGGCAAAATTATTCTTTTAAGTTTTGACTTCAATACTGGAGGATGACGAAATATTGGAACTGAAAAATTTGGAGGAGTTGGATTGGAAGGAAGAGATGATAGAACACATTGATTGGTTATTATCCAGTTCAAATTTAAATCTGTTAGATGAGGATGCAACATCCTTTCCTCTCCAGAATAGCTTGGGCCTCATTCTAACAAACATCAATGTTCTGTTGATCAGGCCCAAAAGCATACTGGGAAAATCAAGAGAACTGAAGCAGAATAGCTGGAGAGAGCCCATTAAATCAGAGGCTCTCGATCTAATATCCAGAAAAATATTTATCCAATGAAGTGCGATTATTTGGAATCGTATACCATAGAATTGAAAGAGGTGTAAGCAGTTAAATGAATTAGCCCACACAATAAACAACAGAAAAGGGTCAAAGTAATTAAAATCGCATCAGAGCAGTGCCAAGAATTCTTCTTCTGACTTTATCAATGCTTGAAAACTATACAAGGATCTGCATGCCACCAATGCAAATTGGGCAGACGAAAGCAATATTAGAGAGGAAAAAAAGCCTTGCTGATGGCTAAGACTAATAAAGAGGAGATACTGTTGAGCCTGGGGGAAGACAATATGTAGGAGGAATGGCAGATGTGTTAATGCTATAAAAATGTCCAGAATTGAGCGTGTGCATTAAAGTATTTAGTGTTTCGCCATGCATAATGTATTATGGGAAAGTTCATCTCTGATATGTATGAGCAGCATCAAGACAATGGAGATGAGATGACACAAGGGATTGATGCAGTAATGATAACCAGGTGCGCCTAAGAAAATCAACATCAATCCAAAGAATAGTGAAAGAAGCAAGTAACACTCAAGGACATACTTGAATTAGTGGTTCTGTTTCTGGGTTAGGAGGAGTTGGCAATGGTGAGCAGGCTTTATGGATGAGACCACGAATGGACTTGGAAATCGGAAGAGACAAGCAAGGTAGAGGATACCCATAGAAGTGATTTTACTGCAATCAAAGATTCTGTATCTTGGAATATATGATGTGCATAGATTGAGGGCTATACTGGGAGTACAGGGTCTTGGTTCGCACTTGGGTTTGTACATGTGTTTAGTGAGAGACAAACCACTAACTCATACAAAAAAATTCAGAAACATAATGACTCAAAATAAGCCTTACGACAAAAGCTGATAAACGGCATTTGGTCTAGGACTAAATGCAATAGCAGTGACAGCTCCGGTATGACCCCGCAATACAGAAATTGGTAAACCATCAGGAAGGCGCCACTGCCATTTATGAAGAGGGATGGTCAAACGGCCGATCCATGTCAAATAAAATAATTACGCTTTTGACTGAAAAGGTTCTTACAATTCGGATGATGCAGTCATTTGAAGCAGAAGCCACTAAAGTGTTGTTGAAGTTCACAGCCAAGTCAGTAATGTCACCCTTGAAGCATAAGATGCACAAAACTGAATACCCTAAGGAGAGCAAGGAAAAATAAATGTGCCTTGAGGATATTAACTGATTGTTTTAACTTACTTCATGTCCACGGCAGCTGGCCAAGCAATATGCAGTTTCCATTGACCAAATCTTTACGAGACGATCATCTGACCCAGTGATAACATATCTCCCAGATCGATCAAATATGGCTGCAGGCACACATAACTTTTAGATTATGAGGTAAAGTAATTGCATATCAATATATTCTACAAGTAATTCACTTCTTTACTCAAGTTTGACCAATCATTCTACTGTGAGGCTGAGCAGAGTCAAGCACAAGAATGCATGATTGTAAAATCTAGACACTTTGACCATCATCACAACAAGAACATACAGCCAAAAGATGAGGGAAGAATAACAACCATACCGATTTTTCCAATTACTAAGACTCTTAAGAGGTATGAAACTCACCGGAGGAAACACAAGAATGAAAAAATTCTTAATCATAACATGGGAAGGTAATCATTTCCAAGTGCACACTTTAGATCTAATTGGATTCTGCCTAGAATCATAGTAGCGTTCAAAAGGCATACCTTGGATATCATGCAAGACTTTATCAGAAAATTTAAAAAGCTTCAAGTAAATTAAGAAACTATAAAATGTTGAGTTATATAAGAAAGATGCAGCTCTAATATGTAAGCCTCTCTCTTGATAAAGAAGACATATAAATCATCTCAATATGAAAAATGCCTATTCACTTCAAATCTACAAAGAGAAGGGAAATGAAAGTAAAATTATACCGCAGTAAACAGCATTACGGTGCCCTCGGACTCTTTTAATATTTTGCATCTTATTTACCATAGTAGATGGCTTTGCAATGGCATAACATGCGGCACGCGTAGAAGGGGCACGATGATGCCTAGGAAATCCACCACCAATTTCCCTTAAACTAAGTCCACGCACTTGATCAGCTAGCCTGTGAGGCCAGCGCATGTGGCATGGGGGATGTTTGACCGGACCATCCCTCTTATTTTGATCACCTTTGAGAGGGAGATGGAGAGCATGAGTTGACAAAAAAAGCTAGTAAAAATAATGAATGGCAAGAGATGGGATAAGAACCTAAACTCTTCATTCAGTCTACTTTGAGTTTCAAGTGTTGGTAAAAGGAGAAGTATCACTTTGAAAGTTCAGATTAATTTACACACCATTACCCAGAATTGTTTTAGATGTATCGAGGATAACTGATAACAGTATAATGAAAAGATAAATACACAATTGACTTAAGTGCAGAGATTATTGCATCAGAATATAATTGAACAAAAATATACAGTAGCCAAAATTAATATCATGAATTATGGTTACGTACCAGCCAGAAGTGAAAAAGAACCAGTTCCGAGGAGAGTCGGGACAGCAGATGCATTTAACGCATTCCCATCAATCAAGCCTTGCGACGGATCAGCCGAACTTAGTATCAATTGCTTCAGAAGCTTTACCAAGTGATCCGTTTCGATATGAGGATATCTAAGTACAAAAATCACAATTGAAACCGTCAACTGATAATAAAAGAAATCTAAGTAAATAAAAGGAGAAATAATAAAGTTGTTGAAAACTGATATAAATATCTCAGCAAGTCGGCCAAATGTAAAATCTTTCACCCTATGTTCAAGGTTTTCCTTTTCCTTATTCCCTTTGATAGAGAAGAAGAGTAGATCTCCAAAGCTCTTTCATCCTGCTCAACCCCCACCAATTAAAAAAGCTCAATCAACACTAGTTTAAGTCCTTTATGAAACCTTAATTCTTTTATGCATTCAACTAAAAAAAAATTGGAAACTGTTGCTCTCATAATTTTAGCAATCATGGTAAACCAGTGGTAATGTAATAATACTACGAGGGCAGGAGCAGACTAAATGCATGTGTGACCACCAGCGGTACTTGTACGAAACAGCTGGCTACTGAATTGGACTATATATCACTTAATTTCCAAATAGACCTCTCAGTAAACCAAAATCAAAAGATAGAAAGCAAAACTCAAAAGGGAAAACAGCCATAAAGGGTATCTACCGTGGTGACAAGTAACAGAGTTTACCTTTCCACCAGCTTATTATAACTTAATGGGAAAGACATGCCATTGTCATTTTCATCTCCACTCTGCATTCCACTACGTGAATACCATGCGTGATATCTTCTAGGTAGAAGCTGATGCTCCAGAAGTTCATTCCAAAACTGCCCATAAGTCCGGTGACATGGTCCGGCTGACAGGAAATGCATAATCAAAAAATAAACCTCTCTGATGTCAATGTCCACATCAGCTTCTGTTGGTCTCCTTTGCTGGACTATAGACGGGGCTTTTCCATTTTCCTTACTGGAGAATCGCAATGTCTTGATATTGACAGAAGGAGCGTCGCCAGAAGGAACATATTTCTGGAGAGCCATATCCTGCAGAATCTCGAAGCTGTTACAAAGTATTATATCACAATCTTCATTTCTTATCCCACAAGATGTGAAAACCTAATTTTATGTCAAAACTCAAAATCCAGGAAACTTTAGGATTTGATTTAGAGGACTAAAACAGAATTAAGAAAAAAGAAGGTTGCTTTGTCGATATTGCTGAGGGCCTGAGATTATCTGCCAACGTTAACAAAGACAAACACCTTCCATTAATTTCCATTTCATGACAAGTAACATGGGCGGCCCCTGTCCCACGATTGTAGTCAATGCCAGCACCATCTCAGCCATCAAAACTAAATTTTGCTATTTAATGTTGATACACACAACATCAACCACGTTTCACTAAAAATAACATTTTTATATCAGCTGTCCAAGTCCTTGAAATCCATAAAGATGTAACATTCTAGAAAAATTGATTACTCACCACCCAATGATTTTTTTTTCCCCCATTTTCATTGTCTCAATAAAATACTTTTACCTCATTCATCTATTCACAGCATTTATACACAAAGTAAAACAGTGTCATAGAAATGGCTCATTAACCACATTCATCAATCTACATTTTAAAACTTATTCGTTATATTAATAGAGGAAATGTAAAGTGATGCAATCACTTAATTCATAAAAACTAACATGTGCAAATCTATGCGTATGTATAGCATAAAACTGCTTTGTAAAACTAATATTAAAACAGCTTACAAATTAAAATCATTTCCAGATTTGCGCACAAGATCAAAATCAAAAAACAAAAAGGCAAGCAATTCAAACCCGATAAGGAATAAAATAAAAGATCAAACCTCTGAATGCTTAGAATTGTTAACACAACCGGGCAGTCGAAAACTTTTGACTCATTAGCATTCCATTGTGCCATTTGAAAGCAAAACCCCCAAATTTCCAAGTTATTTACACTTTACACTTCCACAAAACAAACATATAAACAATTCAATAAAACAAATTAACACCATTCTAGATCTAATCCACCACATGCAAAAAGCCCTATAAAACTGTTAACAAAACGAAATACGAAATTCCCTTTTCTTGTGATTGGAAAATTAAATATTTACCTGTAACAGAGTGTACCATTAACAACAAAACAAAGTCGTTTAGGGAGGGACTAAAACTGAAACAACGGCAAGAATGGAGATCGAAATTAAGAGAATTTTTAAAGAAAAACAAGAATTAATAAAATTCAATTTCACAAAAGGGGGAGATTACATTAGGGCTAATTATGAATTAAATTTACTGATTTTGATTTAGATATATGGGAGGGAGCTCTGACGAAAGTTTGTATTGAAACACTGTATTTGAGTTTTTTGTGTAGATAGTTTTTGAGAGAGAGAGAGAGAGAGGGGAAGAAGAGAGAGACGTTTTAGAGAGAGAGCGTTATATATAACTTTACGCCCACTCTAGGACCCTTGGTAAATTAGATGCCTTGAGGTGGAAATATTTGGAAATGATAAATAATTTTGCAATTGTGCCCCTGTATTTCTTGTGATTTTTTTTTTGGGTACTTTTTATAATCTTGTAACAATTCTTGGACCCATAACTTATGTTGGGATAAGGTTGTCAAGGAATGCCTAGAACTCAAAGCCCAGCAAAATCCAAGCCATAGACAAGTCGGTCACTGTAGGGCCCAAAACGTATAGAACTAAATCCTAATTATCACCCTAAGGGCATTACAATTTAAAAATAAATAAATAGACTTGGGAGGTTAATTTATTAGTGCATGTTGAAGACAAAATATAGCCGGCCTTAAAGGTAGTGCTATGCTAAACCTATCATGACACATTATAGTGATAGGCCCAAGTTAGATCAGACCATGAAAGGACTCATGTAGCACGATTCAACAATTTACAACCTATAATTCTCAAGGGTTCTCAAGTGTAGAGTTTCACATTTTTAGATCATCTACAGAGTCGTATTAGTCAATCCACTCATAAGTAGAATGCTATATTGATAATTTGGTAATAAGCGTATCACCTTACCCTAACAAAATATGGTGTATTGTGCCTAGTAACCAAATATAGATGGTCCATGATTGAAATGTCAAAAGAATCACTACATCGTTGCATGACCACAAGAGTAGGTTCAGATCATTTTGAGTGATTGATTGACCAATTTTAATACATTTTCACATAGTAGGCATGGAGACAGGAAATAAATAGCTCGAGTAAGCTCTCGAGAATATAATGTTGACATATATAAGTTTTCAAGACAGTTATTTGAATTTTCTCGTATTATGTAGCTATTTAGCAATAAATGTTTTAAACGAAATTATTCCAATATCAAGGGACTTGGCTCCCACAAAGGATATTCTTCACGATCAATTGTTATCATCGACAAAATGACAAAGTATATTGGAGAAGGCAAAGGATGCTGTTTAAAAACACGAAACAATTATATCTTCAAATTTTAAGTATCAAAAATCAATGTATGATTTAATCATCAGAATAAAAATGGCGACTATCACTCACGTTGTTATACACTCAGTAAGGAGGAGAATGTCAACGATTCATTAGTCAAATCAGATCCTTTCTTCCCGATTTCTAGTCGACAAACGAATTCTCTGTGTAGTTTTAATGTTAACAATCACTTGTTTATTTTAAATTAACCAACAAGATAAATAACTACTAAAAATTAGTACTGGAAGTTTAAATGAGAATCTTGATACATTTGGTAGTCATATCAAATTATTGAAATATATTAATTTCCTAACTTGGACCCACCCTAAAGGGCAAGTTCTAAAATTAGTTACCTCAACTATTTGTTAATTGCTTCCAAAATATTTGACAAGATCTTAATTT
>CAIGRE010225103.1:0-10446 GCA_903798275.1 Fraxinus angustifolia subsp. syriaca | reverse complement strand
CAATGTTTCATTTTGGTATGTTGGTTGCATTGATATTACGTCTTGATTTACCTTATGATATGAAACTAAAAAGATGCATTATGAATTATAAATTGCCTAAATCACTTATACACTATGAACTGCTTGAATTATTTTTATACTTAATATTGTTTTATATATATTTTACACTGGGTATTTGAGTTGTCTATTTCAATTTTTGAGTCTGTAATTTTACTTTACTACTGCCTTGACTTAGATTGTAGTTTTGTCACAGAATATTAAATGAGTTTGTTAGGTATTTACTATAATTGGCAGTTTGTGAACAACAAAGATTAAAGTTGATATGTTGTAAAAAGTCAAGGAGTAGTGTGTAATTAGTGAAAGTTGTGATATTTTAGGTCTAGGGTTCAAGAATGGGAAAAAGGGAAAACGGCGCGGAACTTTGCTAAACTATTGCTAATGTTTGGCTCGAGTATCAAAAACAAAAAATCCATCGCCCGCCTGTCGCCTCACTTTCGCTCGAGTGACAACTGTCGCTCACCCTTCACTTGAGCGACAGTGTTTTCCGAATTTTTTTTTAATTCTTTTGGCCCATACATTCCCTAACCTACATATAAATATCCAAATGCCCCTGAACGTTTTTTCCAAGGTTGATCATTGATCAAACTCTTAGATTTTCATACTCTTTTCATTTTTTTAGATTTCAACCTTCATAATTCAAAGTGAATCTGGCGGTGAGAAAACATCATATTCTAAATCCAAATACCAAACTACTGCTTCCATCATATCTGTCAGAGTTTCTGAAGATCAAGGAAAGGTGACTAGAGTTTCAGTCATTGAAGAACGAGGTGTTCTTCGTAAATCCAGAGAAGATAGACGATTTCACTAAACTAGAAGTTGCTGCATGAGAGCTTTGGAAACTACAGGTAAGAGTTAGTGTAGGAGCACAAAATCCATGAGAGCTATTGGAATTACAGTCAAGAGATCAGATAGTACGTGTCGTCGTCTATTCTGATAGATTGTAAGTTATAAATCGTTTATAGTGAATTGTTAACTACCAAAGCGCCGGAGTTTCACCCGGTTGGGTTTCTCCGTGATCAATTATTATGTTAATATATTGCTTACATAACTGCGGTATTTCAACATGGAAATAATTGAATTGCATGATTAACCATTCAGAAAAATAATTAATAGCGACCTGTTACTATTTAATTGTTAAATATTTTAATTCCACATTATCACCTATTCACCCTATCTAGGTGTTGTTAAGGTCAAACTATGTATTTTGCATATTGCATTTTTTTCAACGTGACTAATAGTTACCCTATATTAGTGCTTTTGTGCCAACACAAGTCCTCCAACGTTATTATCACAAAATCCCTTATGGGTCTTGCGAAGGGCATATGTAGCTTACTCTCCCTCGATGCATTGAATGAGGGGCAAAGAAATTGTAAAGCACGTCATCCTGGAAAGCAAAATGTGCTGATCTTCTTCTAAGTTTGTGAACCCCTTTTTTGTCACCGAGAAGGACATAGTTTTTGAGGAAACCTACTTAGGTTGTATCCATGTAAGCATTCCTTCCACCCACATTACTTCTTTCCCCTTAGCAGTAGAGGTCTCCGAAAGTTTTTCAATCGGCACAAGCTTTAGTAGTTTCGAGTCCTTACTATTAGCCAGCTTGGATATGGCATCGATGCGGGCGTTCTCCACGCTTGGGATTTGAGCTAACCTAAATTTTTTGAAAATGGAAGTAGACCTATTACCAATTTAAGGTACGGGTCATACCAGTGTACCTTACCGTGAAATTGATGTTAACCTGACTAACTATTAGCTAAGTGTTATTAATGAACAACCTCTTCACTTACATTTCCTTAACCAACCTAAGGTAGACTAGTAGTACTTTATATTCTACTGCATTGTTAGTAACCTTAAATCCAAACCTCATCACTCAGTTTAGCTTATGTCCCTTTGGGGCTAACTAGAACCAGACCCGCTCTTGAGCATGTCTCCCCAGATGAATCATCTACAAATGAGCTCCACGTGAGAGGTTCCGTGGGCTCTATTATTTCCTCCATTTTTGGGACATTGGCAAATTCTACTACAAAGTCCATGAAGGCTTGGCCTTTGATAAGTGTTCTTGTTTTGAAGGCAATATCAAATTTGCTAAGCTATACTGCCCATTTAAGCAACCTTCCCGAAGTGTCGAATTTCTGAAACACTTGTTTGAGCGGAAAGTTGGTTAACATAAGTGTTGTATGAGCCTAGAAGTATGGCCTCAATTTCTAGATACGGCGATCAAGGCTAGAGCTAACTTCTCCATATCAAGTAGCGGATTTTTGCTGCCAAGATGGCCTTATTGGCCTTAGGTTTTGAAAGGATAGGGGCCTATCCTAAGAGCTTTTTCATCTCCTACAAAGCATCTTCACACTCTATTGGAACTTCATTCCTTCCTTTAGGATCTTAAATAATGGAAGGCATTTGTCTATCAAGATAAAATAGCTTAGAGCATCCACGCGCCCAGTTAAGCTTTACAGACCCTTTAATTTTTTAGAGGACCTCATCTCGACAAAGGTTCGATTTTTACTAGATTATTTTCTATGTCCCTCTGGTTGACCATGTATCCTAGGAATTTTTTCAAAAGCGACACCGAACGTGCACTTAAAGGGATTCAACTTCATCTTCTATCTCTGTAGAATTTGAAAGGTTTCATCTAGTTGCATTACATGGTCATTTGCCTTCAAATTCTTTACGGGCATGTTGTCTAGGTAGGACTCCATTGTTTTTCCAATGAAGTCGAAAAATATCCTATTAATGAGTCTTTGACGGGTAGCCCCGATATTTTTCAATCCAAATGGCATCATTTGGTAACAATAAAGGCCTCTATCAGTGATGAAGAATGTATTTTCTTCATCCACTGAGTGCATGGGAATTTGATTATAACATAAGTAAGCATTCATGAAGCTCAAAAGTCCATGCCCAACAGTTGAGTCCACTTGCTCTATCCTTGGAAGAGGATAAATGTCCTTAGGGCAAGCTTGGTTGAGTTTGGAGAAATCGATGCACACCTTCCATTTACCATTTTACCTTTTTACCAAAATTAGGTTGGAGACCCATTTCGGGTAAGTGGTCTTCCTAATAAAGCCATTGTCTATTAGATTTTGTACTTCCTCCTTTAGGGCCTCATACGTTTCTGGGTTAAGGGCCTTTTCTTCTATCTATGCTTGGAAATTGTAAGATTAATTTTCAGGTGGTGACAACCGACTTTAGGGCCAATGCATACCATGTCCTTATACCTCCAAGTAAAGACATCAAGATTTATGCACAGGAAGTCCTTAAGTCTTTCTTTGACCTTCGGTAGCAAGCCTCTTTTTACCTGTAATGCCTTGGTGGGGTATCTGAGGTTTACCGATAAACTATTCAACTCTATATTAGGACCGTTTGGGATTTAGATTTGATAGCACGAAGGTCCAGTTCATAGAGTATGATCCCCTACTCAGGGGCATCCATCATCTCGACGTCTTGTTGTCCATAATTTAGTCCTTCTGTGGCATTGATCATGTCAACGTCCATTAAAATCATATCGACGTCCCTGGTTCGGCTTTCCTTATCAGTTCAGGTAGCACTCCCGCGTCCCTCCTCTAGTTGCATTTAATGGTGGCAATCACACGTTCAGTAGGAAATTTTATACACAGATGGTAGATGGAGGTGATGGCCCGAAAATTTTCTAAGGCAGGTTTACCTAGTCCATGGTAGGTGGACCTATTATCTACTACCAAAAACTCCATGAACTTTAGAGCGTCTAGGATGGTTCGCCCATTTCTACACTAAGGATTATTTTTCCCCTTAGGATGATATTATCATTGGTAAAATCGTACAATGGGTGGTGATGGGAGTCAATTCATGATCTACGAACATTTTATCAAAAGTGGCTCCAAAGAGGATGTTAGCGAAACTACTATTATCTACTAAAATTCGTTTCAGCCCATTATGAGCCACAACTGCCCTTACTACAAGGGCATCACAATGAGAGTAGTCCACACCCTCAATATCCTCTTGGGTAAAAATGATTGGTGGTATTTAAATTATCTAGGAACTACTATCCACTATGTAGCTTGCCATTGGGGGGATCCTTGGCTTCCCTAGCATAATTTCTCTAAGAATTCCTTGTGTTGCCGTCAATGTAGGGTCCTCCGAAAATCATGTTAATTTCGTGGATATGAGAGTCTTCCATATTGGTCGAGGGGTCCCTACTCTGTCGTTATCCTTTCCTAGGTCTCTCTTTATCACGTTTCCCTCTACGTCATGGGGATGAATCCCGACAGAAGGGTCTAGCCTCTTCATGCTTAGGTCTTTGGTCCTGCTTAGGTGGGGAAATATTCTTAAGAGGAGGGCAATCACCTATTTATCTGTTTCAAGGATTGAGCTTCTTAGGATGTAGGGCTATATCTCTACAGTCCAATGTGTTATAATTTTAGGAATGATGGTAAGTACAATATTGAGGGGTACTCGACCTATTTTATAAGTTCTGAACCCCGCCATCGACCACTTCCTCATTGGGGAGCCCATTGTCCAGACTCAGTTTGTCGCGTGTTAGTGTTAGGGATTATATCTTCAGAAGCTAGCATGGGTACTGCGTTCAATGTAGATGTGGCAAGTGTGTGCCCTAAATTGGGAATGGCCTCAAGGGATAGACGATCCTTGTTGGCTCTGTTTCGATGATTGATCAACTCTTCGTTGATGATTACGTGTCTCATTATTTCAAATAAAGCATCATAGTTGGTGTGGTCTTGATTATGTACATTCCTCCATAAGAGGGTGCTCATGTTTAGCCTACCCGTAGTGTGGACAATGCCTCACGGTTAGTGACTTGCACATAATATATCATTACATCAGTAAAGGGGCCAAAAAACTCTTTAACGTCTCCCTAGGTTGTTGCCTCATGTCCTAGAGGCGTTGGATATGAGCATTTCCTTCTTTTCTTACTGCGAATCGTTTCAAGAATGTGAGGTTAAATTTCGGTTAGCTCTTAACACTCTATGGGGGTATTTTACTGTACCAAATTTCTCCCGCTTTGCTTACAGTCAAACGGGAAGCTTTGATTTTGACAACGAGTGAGGTGCCTCTCAAGCTCATGTATGTTTTGTAGCTATTTAAGTGCATAGTTGAGTTACCTTTCTCATCATACTTTGGTATCTTTGGTGGCACATGGTGACTTGGGCTATGAGCATTTCTCATTTCTTGTGAATAAAGAATTTTTTTGTCATCGTCAATGAGGTCACAATACCTTCGAGGTTCGTCTGAGTCCTTATCTTCATCGGCATTATATCTGGGTGGCGAATGAGATTGGCCCGCCTGATCCCTTACCATTTCATCCCTTATGGATGCCTATTTCTAGGTAAATCAATTTGTGGAACGTGTTCTTGCTTCTCCTCCGGTTGTCTAGCTGTGGGAGATAGTGGTTGTGGCTAGGCCCGGAGGTAGCTGGGATGGCATGTACTTGGTTTTTACATTATTGATTTTGTCAAACACACTAACTAACCTTTGTGGTATATGCTCTGGCTCGTATTCTGGGAGAAGTTATCTTCCATGTTTGTATGGGCCTCGGAAGGTCGCCTAACACATAGTTTGAAGAGAAGCCCACTCCTACCTCCCTTGTAAGGAAGCTACCTTCTCTAGCCTAATTTGGGGGGGAGGGGAGGGGAGGGATAGTGCACTCTGATTTTGGATTTTATCCTCATACAGATAGTATCCTTGTAGTGCTATGAGGGGGATTGGCTGACCCCATGGCCTTACATTTGCCTGATGAGTTCTTGCATGACCATGTTTTAGTGGTGATATTTCTCATGTTAGTGGCCTACGGGTGAGTTGAGCAGCCTCCTCATCCCGTCGTGCCTATGATGGTAGTGAGATTTGCATTGACCCACTTGGGTTGCTACTTAGGGAATCCTCTTATCAGGGCTTTCTCTCACCCCTTTTAGGGACATCACGGTCTGAACTCGTTTTTTCCTGAGCTGAATTCTCAAATTTTTTCCAAATTTTTGGGGCATCCACTTGTTCTTTTTCAAAAACAAATCGTTTTTCAAGGGGATGCCGGCAACTTTTCAGAAAACTTTTCCATATGAATTTTCGTGGTTGTAGTGGCGCTTCCCGTAGACAATGTCAATTTGTCGACCTCATTTTTTGCACCATTGACATTGACAATAGATACCAAGTACACTTGTGTTCACGCAAGCTAATTCTAGCACGCTTGGACGAGTCACTAGTCAAAAACGTTTCAAGTTTGGGCGGGAGAAAAGCTTTGCAACCAAGACAAAAATGTTCGGGCACCAGCAACATATATGAGTAGGATTGCGTGTTAAAGAACAATCAATAATATACAAACTAAGAGGTAAAATCAAACATGTAACTCTACCAATCGAAGGATCTACACAAAAGAAGAGGATATGCAACTTTAAATGGTTATATTTGCATTAACCTTTCATTGGTACAAGGAGTGGGTATGCATAGTGTTACAGTGAAATGTTATCCATTGGATGAAGAGATACGTGACTTCATTTCCTAAACCAAAATATCTTATCCTAGGCATCAATCTGTCATCACTAGCATGTGGTGCATTTAATGTTCTTAAAAGGGTACAGCCACCCTACACCCTATAGTGACAAGACAGAGACATTTGCTTATTGCAGATGTCACATTAATTATTCAAACATGAGTTTATCAATATGGGATCCTCCAAAGGGGCAGGTCATGAGTGTACAATAGATAGAAGCTCCAAACTCCAGCCTCTTCGGTTTGAGGGCTCCGGTAGTCAACCTTTGCCACTTCGGAGATGGGCCTCGACGAGTTTGTCGTCTTTCACCACTTCGGAGATGGGTCTCAGTGAGCTTGTCGTCTTTTCACTACCTTAGAGGTGGGCCTCGGCGAACTCATGCAAGATATCACTCCACGTGGGATGCCACGTAGGCTTCATATGGGAGCCTCGACAGATTAATAACAAATTAGCAAAGAAAAATTATTTGATCATTTTTAAAGAAAAAATGTTAAATTAGCAACTTAATTATCGAAGGAAGTCTTGTGTTGTTAAAATTCTGTTATTAATCCGTGGGTAATAATTAAAAAAGTAAATTAAGAAATTCCGAAGTTGAAATCTCAAGTTGGCAAGATTGGTCTGATGAACTTGCTCTAGATACTGAACAAAATCTTCCACCTTACCATGAGTGAATGGCTAGGAAAGGGAATGAGATCAATCAACGCACGAGCCAGCAAAATGTAAACCACTTGGAAAGGGCCGAAGCCAGTGCTCCAATGAATAAATTTTCAACAACTTTCCCTATTATTATCTCCAATATATTTTTCTTCACGGTCATTACACCAGCTCTACCAGAATACTCATAATCCTACGTGTTCAATGCTCCTGATGATATCAAACTTCGTCTCAATCTTTAGTTATACAAAACATGTGTTAGTTATCTTACGACCCCACCAAACATCTTCACATTTACAATACCCGAATCCTTAACTTCAACTATAAAAACATTATGCTCATCATATGACATATAATCCTCAAACCAATCTTTGTGCAACATAAAAAAAAATATCCACAATCTAAAAACCAAAAGCTAGCTGGAATTTGATAATCAGCAACACAAACACAGAAGTTTCAAGATGATAACCACCATCAAACATATTAAAACTCTTAAACTTCTTTGTACTCTTGATTTTTCATTTGAAGATGCTTTGCCAATTCCTCACATTTTCTTCTAATGTGTCACTTCTTATGACAGTAACAGCACTCCACATCTCTCCTTCGATTATCCCTTACCAGAATTCATTCCCTGTGATTTACTTCTACCGCACCTACTCTCAGAAGTTTTTAAAGAGCTATATAACCGTTCACAATACCAGTTGGCTATCTCTAACAAAGACCTCGAAATCTCATTCGCTGTTAAAGTAGATTTTCCAACTAATAAAATGGTCACAAAGATTTTTTACGATTTAGACGAGGAAATCAACAAAATCATCATCAATCTTAACATCAATACAAGATGATCCCAGACATCAGCATCATTAATTCATTATCCATCCTCAATTCATATATTGTTTCTTCAAGTATAACATATTTGTCGTGAATTTAGACATATAAAAATCTTCTAATATTTTCCATAACATAGAATGAGAATTCTCGTTCAAAATATTGTACTCTACTTTTGGTTTAAGAGCCAATATAATAGTATTGATTGTCTTCGCTTTCAATTATTCCATTTCTACATCTTTCATCCATTCTAACTTCTTACCCTGCGAAGCCCTGAAAAATTTCTTTGTATGACAATATCTTCAACTTTAATTGACCAAATATACAAATTAGGATTTTGCTATTCGTACCCAGCCCCCTTCACAATAGGGGGTCCACGAATTTTTTATTGTGAGGGGAGTAACCCCGGTATACAAATAACAAAATCCTAAAAATTATTCTTCCCATCAAATTGACCCCCTCAAATTTTGCACTTGCCATCACCTCTGATGCAATACCCCAAGATTTAAACCATGAGTTACATACCACTGTTCTGGGAAAAATTCCACGGAAATATCGCAGCATAACAACTAATGCAAAAACAAACACAAAAAATATGAAATAAACGTGGTTCGACAAATCGTTTATAATCACAAGGTAGGAAGAATTAAATCGCTACTCAAAAGAAGAAATTACAAACTTCAAGTGTTGTCTTAACTCTCACTAGACAAAATTAGATCACCCCCCTCATGATTCAAAATTTTTCTTCCCGCAATCCAACACACGCACGCTTCGCTGTGAAAAGTCTATACAATGAAGGACTCTTTCTACTCCTAACAATTGTACAATTGTTATGAAAGGTTTATGGAGCATATAAATGTTACTTGAGACGAATCAGATAATCTATTGTACCTGATATATCCGAATTTATCTTGCATGAACATATCAATGGCTATTTTTCAGAATTACATGTATAAAAAAATAAAAATTTAAAAAGAACTATGGGTATGGAACCTTGAACAATCTAAAATTGACTTGTTAGCCAAGGTAGAAAAAAACTTTTACTCTTGCTGCTGTTAGCTTATGCTATCTTTACGGGACAAGATCAAAGATATGACACGATTCGAAGGTGGATCTTCTCATAATCGGTGAGCAAGATACAATTGGAAAACACGACCTTTTGATTCATTTAATGCTTTTCTTTATTTTATGTTTTTCCATGTAATTTAGCTATTATTTTTAATTATGAGCATTTTTGTCTTTTTGTTTCTTGTAGATTTATGTACTAGGTTTCACCCTGTGATGTTTGTTGGTAAATATGCAACTTTGAAGTTTTCGAAAAATAATTTAATACAATCTTGTTATTCAAGTTTTAAAAAGTGAAGTTGTTAATCAAATAAATCATTGGTATTCACTTCGAATTAATTAGAATTTCATCTCAATTAGTTCTCATTATGGTTTAATCAACGATTATTTATCGAGTCACATATGATATTTCATCGCATTCAATGAGTTTCGATCTTACATCGTATCACAACTTAAAATTCAGAAAAATTGCCTCTAACATTCTTAGCCCTTGTTTGACAACCATTCTTTCTTATTCTTTTCTTTTTTTTTCATACTTATTTTTAACTACACATTCTCACACAAAAATATTTTTTACATAAACTTAATTTTTTTTAACCACACATTCTCCCAAAATTTACTATTCCAAAACCCATTCTTTCCAGAAAAAAGAAAATCTATATGTAGACCTCACTTTTATCACCACCTTGTTTCTCAATATTGACATCCCAACTTTCAGTCTTAACTACCAATAGTTCCAACCGGAAAATATAGCCTCTGCTTGGAAATAATTTATAAAAAGTTTAATTTATAATTAAGTATAAATGAGTGGTGAAAGATGATATTATTTATGGATCCATTAGAATATACGATTAAAAATAACGTTTGATCATTTATAAATTGATTTGACCATCTATAAATCGATTTAAGAGTTTACCAAATAGAGGCTTAGTTAAACTCTTATTAAAGAACATTTTTTTTTCCTTCAAATCCTAATAAACAAAAAAATAATATAAAAAAGAAAATAAAATCATTCTTCTTCCTCTAGCCAAACGCCCTCCTTCCCATTTTCCATTCGACCCCTGGCCATAGTGATCCCAAAATGGACAGACAATGTCGGCCCTGACTATAGGCATAGTAGGGGATTGCCTAAGGTCCCGCTTTGGTAAGGACCCCAAAAAAATAATTTATTATATATTTTAATTTTAAATAATAAAGATGTCTTAAAAAAAGTTTTACATTTTTACACTGTGTGATATGACGTTAAGACATTTAGAGATGATAAAAACTAATCTTCTCATATGATGATTTTTTTAGTTTTTATTGGACGTAATTATTTGATAAAATATATTGTCTGTTATTAATAGTATAAGAAAAATATTACAAAATGA
>CAIGRE010225099.1:0-12377 GCA_903798275.1 Fraxinus angustifolia subsp. syriaca | reverse complement strand
TAGTGTCTGGATTTGAACTACTTATTCCTTTGTGTAACACCCCCTCACTATATATTTATGCATCGTTACACACATCTTTATTGATTTGATCTTTTATTAACCCTAATTTTTTTAATTGCATTAACTGATAGATTTTATATATTTAATTGATTACTGTATAATTTTGTCTCTAAATCCAATTAGATCTTTTCAATATCAGGTTGAACGGATCATTGATTTGTCTGTGAGATTGAATTTCTTTTCTCGATCTATAATCCGCTATGAATTAATGTGAATTTGTGCATTCTGCGGGTAATTGGGTGCCATATATGGTTAAATATGATATGATTTAATTTTTTTTTTCCATTTTACTGTTACATTATGAAAATATCTATGAACTTATATAATATATCATTATTGTTGTTACGGTAACAATTTTTTTCCTAAAGGCTGTGAGCTTTGTGCAAAGTGAGAAAGTGTGTAAACTTTAACATTTTTTACAGATAAGAAGTTTATTTCCTATTTAAGTTAACAAATTTAGTTTCATAAAACTCTTATAAATGAAAAAAGTTGGTTGCTTGCTACGATCTAGTAGCCCAAATTCTGAAATCCACCTCAAACCTCACGAAACAAAGGTATGGCTCTGGGTTTGCATGTTGTTTAGCAAAATCCTTTTCCTTAATCACTTCAAACCCAACTTTGTTTGCAACTTGAGCAATGTCCTTGTAACTTCTTAGTCTCGACAGAGCCGGTCTTGAGAATTTTTTGGTCCTAGACGATATTGTGATGAGGCCCTTAAATATAATTCTTTTTACAAGCATAACAAACTTTATTTTTAACTTTCATAAAAATTAATTTATAAATATTAAAAAGACGACAAAATACAGCACTGGATAATAATTTAATTATAAATCCATTTTATCCCTAACAAAGAATTTATGTTAAGTGCCCAAGTGTTTTGGACTTCCTATTTAGTCCAATATTGTTGTTTTGTTGTGACCTTTTAAAGGACTAGAGAACCCAACTTCAATAGAGAACCCTAAAATACATTTCTCTCAACTCTCTCACTCTCACCATTTCTCTCTACCACCTCCAACCTTCCCACTCCTCCTCCCCCTCACACTCCAACTCTCTCCCTTCATCTCTCTGTGTCGGCAGCGTCACGACGTTGCTTCGTTGACAGCGTCGCTACCGCCGTTCCAAGCAACATTACGCGACGTTGCCGTTCAGCGTGTGCGCGCTGTGGGTGTGCGGTGGTGGTGTTTGCCGTTCAGTGGGTGTGGGTATTTTTTTAATTTTTGTTGTGGCGGTGGTGTTTGCGTCGAGGTGTGGTGGTGGTGGTGTTGATATTGGTTGTGTTGTGGTGGTTGTGTTGTGGTGCAGATGTGATGTGGTGTGGTGTGGTGTGGTGGTGATGTTTGTGGCCGTGGCGGTGATGGCGGCGGCGGGGGTGAGGGTGACCAAAAGTGGCTGGAGTTGTATACATGTAATCAGATTATTTATGAATAAATATTCTTTTTATTGACAAGATTAAATATAGAGAATGTTACTTATTTTGATAATAGAATCTATTTCATGGTCGAAATAAGTAAATTTCTTTTTTATCAATATGAATAAGTTATGTATACTTTTAAACTTAGTGAAATATGTAGTGTCTCTTATTGTTAAATCAATAGTTTATTTTAGCTCTATTTGATATAATTTTATCGAATGTGTTACATGTACATTGTAACTTACATATGTGTTTACCAACAGATAATTTGACTGTATTTGACTGAGTCGAACCTCATTAATCAAATAAGAAAACTTACTCACTTTCTTTTTGACACATCATCAATTCGTAAAAGATTATATAAATGGTGATGTACCGCAAGCATTTTCTTAATTTTATTTATCATAAAAGTCTATATATTTATAAGTAAAGCATGCATTAAATAAAATATAATTTGGTAATAAGCTATTCAAATTACAATAATATCATGAAAGAATATTTGAAAATTTTCACAATTGGACTTGTGCTGGGACTTAAGCTTAAGCTGGTCCAATATAGATATTTGGGCCAATTTAACGATAAAATAGAAAAATTACCTCAATTCCTACACTTTATCCCTAACTTCAGTTCTTTATGTACGCTTTGGATCAAACTGCAGCACCTCAACTATTCAGATACCATAAAAATAAAAAATGACCATGATGTTACACAGGTGAAAATCCCAATCCCAAAGAGAGAGTTTCAAAAGGGTTATCTGTCAGCTATGAAGTTTTATGGAAACATCAATCTCTCAAAAAGAATCCAAATCTACGAGCCACGAAACCTGAATAACTATATAAGAACGAATGGATAACCAAAACTTGAAGAAAAACTACAGAATTTCATTAAATAAAACAGTATTTGAACAAGAGATACATCTTATCCAAAAGCTCAATCGTACAGGATTTTTGGTATCCTTTTTGAAGCTATCTTCACAATGTCCATGTAACGAATCAATTGCTGGCAGCCTGTAACATCAAGATATTGAAGTTCCTTGCATTTGGTAACAATAGTAAACATGTCTAAATCAACAATGGTCGAATGGGACAGATTCAAAAGCCTCAATCTTGGAAACCATTTAGATAGATCATAAGCAAAGTTTGTTTCAAGAAAACCCCGCCTTCTAATCCCTCTAATTTTAGGACAGCAGCAACTCAATTCTTGCAAAATCGAAGTATAGAAATATGGGGTGTTGGAGAAGTCAATAAGCTCCAGTTCTTGACAGCTGCGAAAAACATCAAATATCGCTTCCTCGGAGGCATGGAAAGATCCATGAAAGGAAAGGTGCTTCAAGTTTGGACAGCTGCAGAAGACAACACAAAATTGGTGTTGTTGGAGAAATCAATATAGGGCAAGTGAAACTTAGAGCACATATTTGGTATCTTGTATTACACAAGGCGGACAATTACAATGGTCAAAGTTTTAACTTCATTTTTTTTCCACCTTAATACTATCCATTACTATATAGTGTCCACCTTAGTAAACAAGCAAATACAGTTTAAAAAGTTTAGAGACAATAACACTTGAGGGTCTTCTATCAAGTGTATTAACCTCATAAATGGCCTATAGATCTTGAGTGGAAAATATTACCCTAGCTGGATGAAAACCGAGCTGTAGAATGAGCGGTGAATCCTTAGAATTCATAACAAATCCCATTAATCAACTCACTGTTTCAAGAAATACAAGACACCTTAGTCATAAGAGTAAAGAGATTTATTCATTATTAAGAAAAAGGAAAACACGTGAACAGGGATTGTGGTATGCTATCGGCCAAATCTGTGAGAATACTAATTAAAGACCTTCCAAGAAGTCATAAAAAGAGTCGCCGGCATTATTAGAGAGTGACACGTGTATTTAGGTGTATCCAAGTTAGCTGTCACCATTTGAACCTACAAATCAAACAGTTACACAAACGCGATAATATGTCACTGCGTGCCAAATAAGTAACTTCAAAACTTAAATCCGTCTATTAATTTAAGATCAGATAGATTGATTACTTGACACGTGGAACAAGCCTTATGCAGTGTTAGAGTACGGTGACCCGAATTATGTTTGGCCCGGCCCGAAAAGTTTGCAGTGCGACCCGTGGTGAAACCAAAATTATATGAATTTTTGGGGGTCTGTATGTTAGGGTTTCATTTTATCCTCCTTTGGCCGCGGTTTTTTCCGTCTTGGATTTCCACATAAATCTCGTATTCTTGTTCTTATTTTATATATTGCTTATTCTCGCTTTTGCGTAACAGGAATCCCCCTTGGTATCTAACTACAGAAATAAACTCCTGAGTCATT
Source organism: Fraxinus angustifolia subsp. syriaca (assembly GCA_903798275.1). NCBI lineage: Eukaryota > Viridiplantae > Streptophyta > Magnoliopsida > Lamiales > Oleaceae > Fraxinus > Fraxinus angustifolia. The sequence goes on along the minus strand of CAIGRE010225099.1, from coordinate 8,578 downwards.
CAGCTATAGCCAACTAAACTTCCACAAAAGAAAAGATATCTTACAATGCACATGCAACTTATACACATAAGTCCCCGTTTACGACTAATCAAGCAGATAATTTTGCAAGACAAGGAAGCTAATTTCTCAAGAGGTTCATATACAAATATTTCAAGATCAACAAGTAGTCTAGAAGAACCTTAATACTGTGCCATGAAATCAGGCTTAAGTGATGTATCATATTGTGTATAAATGGATCCCCAATTTGGCCAATTTTTTGGCGATAATTTTTCAATCAAAATTTGCATATCAAATCAAATGTAGTCGAACAAATTTCTATTCACAAAACAATTCAACAAAATTACTTACTGTCTAGCTATGAGCCGAAGAAGCTCATCATCGTTAGGAGGACTGACAACAGAAGTGAGAAAAGGAAAGAAATACAGCGAATTGACGGTGGCACCGCCACCAGCTCTTCCAATCAGCGCTTGCAGGCAGATCACGCCACGTTGGGGATCGGCGCTACGTCTCCCATCAAAAGGGTCAACAAAACTTGAACCATAAGGATAAGAATCTTTAAGAAAAGCAACCTCAAAAGAGTCTGATTCTGATTCGGCGATCATGGAAGCCCAGCAGTGAGGGTGAGCTGAGGCATGAGCCCATGATTTGCAAACAAATGGGATATTGTCAAATCGATCTTTAATGGAGGTTTTGCAGAATATATTGAGCAGGGCTGTGCTCGGTAGAGCATCCCATGGTCTCTGACTCTGATGCTTCATCGTCATCATTCTTTATATTTTCTGTCCTTCCTTTTTCAAGTGAACGCTCTTATTCCTGCCACCGTTAGAAGAGGGATGACGTTATATAAGCCTATTTGGAGTTAAATGTTTGAACACGCGTTGACTTTACACGACTTCATGTTCCACTCCCTCTAGTTTACTTTGCATCCAAAATTACTTACTCAACTTTGTTAAGTTGCACTCCATTACTCACCGTCCAACTTTTGCCTCTTCCAACCATCTACATGGATGCCGAATTTTACACGTGGCCGTTAAACAATTCTAATAGAAAAATGGTTTGCCATATAAGTAAATCCAAACACGCCTCACCATTTTCAACAATGAAATTGCAATTCATTTTGTAATCTCACCAAAATGCTCGGACACAGAGTAGTGTTCGAACCCTAACCCTTATCGAAACCGAACCGAACCTCCCCTACTGTCGAAGGCCAAAACTAATCACGAATTTTTGGGATTTCAGGAAGAGCACATGGATGGACCATTTCTAGGTATATCCTACAATTTGTTTTGGTTTCCTCGTTTTCCTCTGTACTGCGATGAATTGTTTAGATCAATGTTTTAAAACTAAGCACGGGATTATGCAATGTTGGGGTTTCTTATGGTTCTTAAAAATTGGAAAGTTCCTTATTTCTTGATTTATCCTTTTTTAAAAAAAAAATTTAATCACAAAATCCCCTTTACATTATGTTAAAAATTAGAGAAATGAGATTTTTGGATCATTCAAAATCTTCATGGCTGTTCTTGATTATAAGATTTTTGTTACTCTACTGTCCATGTAAATTAACTTATGATCAAGAAAATGATTTTATTTTGTTTTGCCCTTCAGTAATTATATTTTTAATCCCTGCTTCTAATTATGAAGTTCAGAATCATATGTTGTTTTGTTAAATGGTAATCCAATAGTCAACTATGAGAGTGTGATATTGAGGCTAGCCTATTTCAACACGAATGCTTACAGTTTCACAATCTGACATTAAAATAAAAAGCGTTTTTCGTTTTGGATTGTTAGCTATATGTTTACGATTTTGAGTAATACAAAACTTGACAAATAATTCGATAATTTGAACACGTAAAAATGTAAAAAGTTCCACCAAGAGGAATATATATTTTGAAAATTAAAACAGGCAATTATGGTCAACGTTTGACATAATGAAAAGAAAATTGTAGTAAAAAATGAAAAGTATGGAAAAGAAATTTCACAAGTAAACGTTGCGTAAAGACCCATATAGAGGGGTTCGGTGAGGTGATGAATGAGGGTATTAGTGGAAATGTAGAGTAGTAGGTAGAGTAACATTCTGAAAAGAGGGAATGTCAGACCAGGTTCCATTTTTTTTTGTTTTCATGATTTCCCACTGTTCTTTAAATTGGTTTCATTTGTTACAATTGCATCTTCAATTTTTTTAAAAATGGTCATACTTGTGTCCTCAATAGAGAATGTTTACTCGTGCAATGAGATGCAAAAGGGGTAGAATTGTTCAAAAATATTTTATTTATTCCAAAATAAACCAAATGGTAACTTCACATTTCTTTTAGAATTTGCCAATTTGCTCGCCACATCGGAGTTTTGAGATTCCAACCCAAGATTATTCTGCAACCCCTAATCCGAATAGGTAAAATTTCTACATCCAGATTACATGAATATCTAAATGATAAATTATATTGACTTAAAAGATCATTCAATTAAAAATAAACACTGGATAACATTGCTCAATCTTTTCACATCAGAACTCAGAAGTCATCTTATCTAAACACTTGAAACTATTTGAAAAACATTGAAAAAAAATACATTTATTCATTCAAAATTTTGTTTTTCAACACCTTTCCTTCAAGAACAAACTAAATTCATTGTTTCACCAAAACCCTGAAATTTTTTTATGAATTAGTCAAATTAACATTGAAATGTTGCAAATTATTCATGGTATTAATTACAATTGATTTGAAGAAAATGATCTGTCAAGTAGAACATTCTTCAATACCAGTAGTATCTCCGTTATCATTTCCGTCATCATCGCTGTAGGTGTCAAACGTGAAGAGCATCTGTATCAGGTCTCTTCTGACATCGGAACTCTCTCCACTGCGCTCCTGCCTTGTCCTCCGCCTTTGTAGAGATGCTAACTGCTGCATCAGGTCCTCTGGGGAAATCATGCGATGCATCCACCGCCTTGGTTTCGGCCTTCTCTGTAAAATCAATCACCACCATCAATAGCAATAGAATTAACAACACCCATTATTATTCTGATCTTCATTTATCAATGCTGTCGTTACCACAAGTCATTCCAACAGCTATTGTAGTAAAAATTATCGCTATACTACTGAAATAAAATTGAAAAGAACGCTATCAGTACTTAAAATTGAATTGAATTCAAGGGTGTTAGTTTAGTTCCACGGGGAATTGTTAATTCAAAATAAGATGATGGTACTTCTAACACAAAAGTAATGTAGAAAATGCAATCTTAATAATCCATCAGAGTTTTGCCCAGCATAGCAATAAAATGATACGAGTAGACAGTTGAAATGGACAGCCACTATGAGAAAAAGCCAACAGCAGTAGCATATCTGCTGATGTATGCAACCCAGAAAAAGGAATGGCATACATGTATACAGTTGAGAAAAGAAGACATTTAACGGGGGAAATTCTGCAATCAGATTCAATATCTATATTAGTGATACCAACAAGAGTATTCTGAATTAAATGAAAAACCTAGAACACTTTCATAAAAAAAAAAAATCCAAGTCTATAGGAAGTCCTAGTTGATAACAACGATATATAACAAAATCCTAATTAATAAAACTACTCAATCTAAACTAAGTTAAACTATATCCTTTAGTCTTGTTTAGCCTGAAGTAGACTTTTAATTGCTTTCCATCAATTCGCCCCAGGTGAAGAAAACTCAATACAAACCATAACATAATCACCAACTTGAAATTCTCTATACATTGAGTCAGCAACAAGCTTATGATTTTCAGTGCTCAAAGAAATATTTCGTCTTATATCATCACATATTTCTCAAACATAAAATGCAAAACCTTGTGCTGAAATAGTGAGGCGAAAATCAGTAGGCAAAGGTAGAAGGTCAATTGGTTGGCGAAGACGAAAACAATTAACAAACTCAAAAGGAATCTTACCTTTGGACCTATTAACAAAATCATTATACACGAACTTAGCTGTAGGTAAATGAAAGATTCCAGTTACCTGGTTTCTCCCTACTAAACATCCAAGGAAATTACCTAACCTACAGTTAACAACCTGGAATTGACCATCAGTTCAGTTTACACGAGCAGTCATTATTAAGAGACATCCTAGTATAAATATTTATTTTAGTTTTTAATTTAGATTTAAATTAGGTTTTTAAAAAAGAATTTAATTAAAAAAAAAAAGTAAAGAAAGAATATTTTTACTCTTCCCTTTTTTATCCAGGTTGAAAAGCAGATGAATATTGAGGGTGATGCCCGTTGTATAAAAACATTTTGAAACTTACAACCTTTCACCTAAACGCCTCAATGTTTATGCCTTAAATGCCATTTGGGAAGCTTATATGGGAGAAACAATTCTGTTTTTCCCATTACAGGACAAACTTAACAGACACAATTTTCTTCAATGGTCTCAGTCCATTATGATGTTCATTTTTCCGAATATCTCACTGGTGTTGCTACTCCTCCACAGAAGGCAGATCTGAAGTTCAAAGTATGTAACCCAGAAAATAATATGGCGAAGTCTTGGCTGATCAGCTTGAACATTGAAATAGGTGAAAACCTTATGTTCTATGGGACAGCAAAGGAGATGTATGATGCAGCGAAACAAATCTACTCCAACAACGAAAATATTGAGGAACTTTAGTATTCTGCATGATCTTTGACAGGGAAACTATCAGCACACAATATTTCAATACCCTGACACATTATTGGCAACAGCTGGAATTGGCCTGAAGATGGTATTACATACAAAAAACAATTAATCTAGTTGAGAGAATTTTTTTTTCAAGTTTCTAGGGGTCCCAATGAAAATTTAGAATGAAGTGAGGGGGAGAATTCTTGGGATTAAGCCTCTACCATCAATCCGAGAAGCATTCTCTTAAGTTAGAAGAGAGGAGAGTAGGAAGAAAGTTATGTTCAGAAACTCCCGCGGGGTCAACTCCTCAAGTAATGAGAACAAAACTCGAAATGGCAGGCCATGGCGTGACAACTGTTGTAGACTACCAGACAAAAGAGAGACCTTCTGAAGTTGAATAGAAACCTGCTGATTGGAAACCATCGAACCACCTCCTGAACGTGAAAACTGGAGGCTCGGGCTCATGGCTACTAGAAACGAGCATCCAACTTCTGAGGTACCACTCTTCACCAAAGAGCAAATAGAACTTCTTGAAAAGATGTTTTCTCATCTTATCAACCTAGTACACCTGCTCCTATCATTGGAACTAGTTCCATAGAACAAAAGGTAAATTCTCCAGTACATTTAGCGTTAAAACTGAGAAACCAAGTTCCCGGATAATTGATTCAAGTAACAATCATCACATGACTGGAAATATGAATATATTCAACAATTACAGACCTTGCTCTGAGAAATATAAAGTTCGAATAGCTAATGGATCCTTATCTACGTGGCTGGTAAGTTGTGTGGTTATCTGAAAAAAAACCTAATCTTAAAATCTGTCCTATTGGTTCCTTATCTACGGTTGCTGATACAAGTTATTTGGTTATCCGAAACAACCTAATCTTGAAATCTGTCCAATTGATTTCAAATCTAACCTGAAACTTATTGTCCACTAGCAAACTTACTTAGGATCTTAACTGTGTTACTAAAAATTTTCCCACATATTGTGAATTTCAGGACTTGGACCTGAAACTTGTTGTCCACTAGCAAACTTATAAAGGATCTTAACTGTGTCACTAAAAAATTTCCCACATGTTGTAAATTTCAGGACTTGGACTCGGGGAAGACGAATGACAATGCAAATGAGTGCGAGGGACTCTACCTTCTCAGAGTTGTTGAATGTCTTGGAGGAACATATTCAAAATACCAGACGTGTCTTAGTAAGCCAGTCTAATAGGGATTTGATTTCAAGTGTTAGTAATAAAGATAGTGCAATCATGTTAAGGCACTATAGATTAGGCCATCCCAATTTCTTGTATCTGGAAAAGTTGTTTCCTGCATTATTCAGTAATAAAATCTGAAAATCTCAATGTGAGATGTGTCCATTATCTAAACACGTTCAAAAGACAACAAGTCAGCCATACAAAGCATTTCAACTTTTTATGTCATTCATATTGATATATGGAGACCGTCTAGAGTCAATAATGTGACCGGAGCCAGATGGTTTGTGTCCTTTATTGAAGACCAAACTCGAACTTCTTGGATATTCCTAATGAAAGAAAAATCTGAAGTTGGTCAAATCTTCAAAAAACTTCAACTCCAGGTCCAAACTCAATTCCAAGGCAAAATGAGATTTTTAAAATTGACAACCCAGCGAATACTTCAACTCCATTATAAGAAATTACCTAGTGAATAATGGCATAATACATCAAAAGACGAGTATAGACATCTCACAACAAAATGGAGTGGCCGAAAGAAAGAATAGAAACCTTCTAGAAGTTGTTAGGACTCTCATGTTCACTACCCATGTCTCAAAACACTTCTAGGGAGAAGAGGTTCTCATTGCTACAAAGCTTGTCAATATGATCCCCTCTATAATCCAAAAATTTCAAATACCATGATAGACACTCATTAACGTTGATCCTCAAAACTCTCTCTCCATCACCCTTAAAAAGTATTTGGTTGCTTTGCTTTTGTTCATGTTTACCAACAACACATAAGCAAACTTGATCCTAGAGCAATAAAGTGTCTATTCCTCGGTTATTCTCCCAATAAAAAAGAGTATAAATGCTACTCACCAGTCACTAGGAAATTCTACAATTCCATCGACGTCTCTTCCTTGAAAACCAACCATTCTACCCAAATCTCATATTTAGGGGGAGAATTAATTACTCAGAATATTAGCTTTAGAAAAATGAGATAAGATATGACCTAATTCCATCCTTATGCCCAAATCAACTCTTTTCCAAAATATATAGTCTGAATTTCCTTCCCTTACCCAACCTAACAAATAGTCACTTGTTTTACTGGAAAAACTAAAGAACGGTCAGAGTACCATACACTCCTCGAGTAAAATCAAGAGTCCAATTTGTAAGTTCAAAGAATCCTGAAAAGTTACCAGGTAACACAATCCCTAAAACTTGCCCAAATGCCTCTTCCAGTAATAGCTTTTGTATGCCTATTGCCCTAATTTCTTATCTTATGAAGGATTATTCCCAGGTTATCGTGTTTTTGCTAATAATCTCTTTATATAGAATTCCAAAAAGTATTCAGGAAGCTCTTAAAAACTCAAAAAATGAAAATTAGCAGTGAAGACAAATCTGTGCACTTGAGAAACATGATAGTTGGGAACTCTCAAAATTACTGTAAGGGAAACATGTAGGATGAAAATAGATCTTTAACTTTATATACAAGGTTGCTAGCAGTATAGATCGGTATATAACAAGGTTGGTTGTTAAAGGGTTGACTCAGACATATGAGATTGATTACCATGAGAGGTTTTCCCTTGTCGCTAAGCTTAATACTGTCCGAGTTCTATTGACCTTGACAGCTAATTTTGACTGGCCTCATCATCAGTTGGATGCTAAAAATTCATTCCTTAATAGTAAACTTAGAAGACGGAGTTTACATGGAAATTCCTCCAGGACTTTAAATAGAAAATAATGCTTGCAAAGTCCGTAAACTACGAAACTCGTCGTACGGAGACAATCTCCCAGAGCTTGGTGCAACAAGTTTACAAAAGCCGTAAAGAGGCACAAGGACTTTCAAGAACAGTGAAATATACATTGTTTACTAAGCATTCACCTGTAGGAATAATAGCAACTCTTATTGTATATAATGATAATGATGACATTAAAATGACAAGAGAATATGTAGAAGAGATTAGTGGTTAAAAGCAGTTCTCGCCAAGGAATTTGAAATCGTAGACCTCGGAGCTCTCAAATACTTCTTAAGCATGGAAATTGCTTGGTCAAGGAAGGATATTGTTGACCTCATTTTTGATACCATTGACATGGACAATATATACCGGACCCACTTGGGTCCACGCAAACTAATTCCTACACGTTTGGACAGATTACTAGTCGATGATATTAATGGTTTGAGGAAAAGAAACTTTACAATACGAAACAAAAATGATCGGGCGCCGGCAAGATATACGAGTGGAATCGCATGATACGGAACAGTCAACAATACACAAACTAAAAGCCAAGATCAATCATCTAACTTTACCAACAAAAGATTCAAAGTTGTCTTTCCAAAGCATCTTGAATCGCCTCAATCGGACATCGGGAACAAAAGTTATGATAAAAATACTGAAAGACGAGCATGGCAGTTTTCCAACGACGATGGACACCAAGGCGCCGCCATTACTGAAAAAAATAGAATCATGGGCGCCGAGGAGCCGCTATGCAAGAAAAACGATTTTTGATTTTTTTTTGGATTCTTTTCTTGGCTCAACACAACTCCAACCCTTCCAAAAACTTCAAAATACTATAAATACAACATTTAAACCCTAATTCTAGAGAAGAAAAGACGGCTTAGAAGACAACACAAAGTAGAATTGATCTACAGCTAAAACAACAAAGATTTGGAGAAGAATTCAAGCGGCAAAAGAGTTTTTCTTATTCTTTTCTCATCCATGTTCTTTAATTTAGATTTTCTTATGTTGTTTTTAGGAGTTATGAATTAATTTCCATATCTAGGGTTT
>CAIGRE010225089.1:0-14440 GCA_903798275.1 Fraxinus angustifolia subsp. syriaca | reverse complement strand
CAACGTGTCGATAACGTGTCGTGTTTATACTTTTTTTTAAAATCACGTGTCGGCGTATCCGACACGTATCGTGTCGGACACACGTGTCCGTGTCCATGCATCATAGTACAGAGGTGTATGGAGTATTTAACAGATAAAACTTACAATAGATCACACATTTGAATCTAGACAAACAACAGTAAGAAAGGTGCGTTAGTTCAGATTTTTGACAGTTAACACAGCTTGTTAACTCGAAATATTATGTGGATGAGCTACAGGTTATTTTGTTTTTTTCTTTTTTTTTTCTTTCCTTTCCAATTTCATTTTCATGAACAAATGAGAACATGTCAACAATTTGGAATTTACTGAACTCTACAATTACTACTCAAAAAGAGTTTCACGTCACTTCCAGAAAACACGAACCCCACACAGGCTTTGGATTCATTGCAGCTGGAAAGCAAAGCTATTAATCAATATGCTTAACATTTTGTGATCTGTTTAAAGTTTAAACAAATATATTCATTGTATGATTGATTTCACATGGCCACGAGAAGTAAACATAGTATTTTGCAAATTTAAGTTATGCGCTACTCTTGCGACTATTGAGAACATAAGAACTTCATTAAAATAACTCAAGACATGCGTAAAAGAAAGTTCTTCAATAATATCAGATAGAAAACTTTGTACAACCTTTAAAGACATCTACAGCACTTGCTTCAACTTCCTGGATATGAACCTAAAAAAGCGTCAGGAGTCGAAGACTTGTATCAGACAATGATCTCAATCAGTAACAAAAATTTAGCTCTGAAGAAAAAATGTAAAATGGCAGGGGAAATTCTAACAGCACAACAAAAAAATATTGATTTCCAAACTCACACGATAGTATTTGGCATGAGCATTACTATCATCTCTGAAAATCGTTCTAAGAATGTCACCCATGCTTTCCAACCTACAAACTGTCCCCTTTGTTTTGTGAGATCCTCCAGCGTCAATGACATTCGTGTCTGATGGTATGACCAGAAAATTAGTGGATCAGATACAAAATATTATCAGATCAACAATAAACTAGTACCAAAATTTAGTCTGCCTTAACAAAACAGATGTATGTGAGTGTGTGTGTGTGTGTGTGAGAGAGAGAGAGAGAGAGAGAGTACATGGCATTGGTATGAGAAAACTACAGATTTCATATTCTAAATACATTATATCGTAGAGTAAGATATTGAATGCCAAGGCAGTGGCGGTTTTGTACCTTCCTCGAGAAGTAGACATGCTTCCTCAGTGATATCAATCAGCATAGTGGCTGTTTTCTGAGTGATATTTAGATCAGCAAGTAGCTCATAAATATACGGCCCAGGCTTTGTAAAACCCAATTCTTTGGATTCAATAGGCACCTCGGATATTCTCTTCTCAAGCTTCAAAAGCAGTGCTGCAGGAAAAGCACAATTAAATAAAAAATAATCTAGCTTAGGGGAAAGCAAGCAATAGCACGCTAAAGACATTATTCAGGAAAACAAAATCTCGTTTCCAGGTCAATGGGGTCTCGTGAATGCATTTATATTTTTCTAACCACCCATGATAAGATTAAAACATGAAGAGCAGTGATGTTTCAAGAATACATTCTTTGGTGCTGGCATCATCATTTGTCAGTCTTGACACAATGCTTGATCACCTTGAAGTTCTGTTCATTCATGGAGATCGTATAGTAAGGTTCACCTCATTATTCTCTTTTCTCTGACATTGCCTGCTCTCTTTTCTAATTTTTGGATGTTCCTGGATAGGGAATCTCGATTTTCGCATCTTCAATTGCAGAGTTGTTTGATGCTATATTTCACCTCAAAATAAACTTGACAGCTTCTATTTTAGGTTGCCAGAATTTTGGTTCTTTTCACAATTTTGTGCTAACCTGCAGGTAGTGATTTAGAATCTGGCAGGATGTGCTCACTGAAGAAACTGCTTAGGCTATACATGCCAGAGAGGTATGTCTATATGAACTTAAACATGACAAGAAGTTCGGGAAAAATAACAAAAATGGACGTTGATTTAGTCGTCATTTCTGGACAGTGGGTTAGTATGCACCCCTTCAATATCCTTGTAAAGGCAGCTGATTGACATACTGACCAAGGGACTGGAAGCTCAACCATTTCTGTCTACACAAGCAAGCTGGGAACGATAAACTGCTTGGGAGGAGTGCTAGGAAGTCTTTGCAGTAACAGACAAATTTTATGGTCCATATCATCTGGGATTTGATGTTGGATATCCTTTGGTGTGAAACTGACTTTGTATTCATCTTATCTGTAATTAGTGGCTAATTCATTGAAGTCATTCGATACCCTAAATAGAATAGTTTTCTTTTCTTCCTTCTTTATGAAACAATAAAAAGTTAGCTTTAAATTGCTTTGTATGGTACACAAGCGTTATTCAGAAATCATTCTCAGTTTTCAGATCCACAACTGGCTACTGTTGTGTGTTGAAGGAACAACAAAAAAACTGTGTAGGTAGATCAAGTGCTGAATCTACGTATGCAGCAAAGAGACACTACTTATGTGTCGCATATGAAGCATTTCTGAAGGAACTTGGATATTGCAAACCCTTTGCATTTGTATTTTGACAATAAGTTGGTATTAACCTCACATCTAATATTGTTTCCAAAGGGTTGAAACATATTTTAGTAAATCTCCATTTGTTACAAGAATAAATATTGCATAAGGTGATTCAAAGATCACATGTTAAGACAAGGGAGCACCAGTTTACATAGCAAAGCATTGGGTGGCTTAGAGTTGAGGATATCAATATCAAGCTGGGCACAAATGATGTATATTTTTTCAGCTTGAGGGGGAGCTTCAGGAAAATTAGACATACATCTTTCTTGATGAAGGACACATATTAAATGTCTGGCAGTTCTGAATTCCAATCAATTGATATGTCCTGTTTACCTATCCACCAATATGTTTATGTATCAATTGTTAACCATCTCATCTAAAAGTTTAAACCATTAGATAGAGCCATGAGTGACTCGTATTCGTTTAAATATTGTCTTCAACACACTTCCTCATGTACAAACAGAAGTAATTTTCTATCAATATATAATCTTGTCTTCAACATCTATGTAAATACACCCTATTTTTCCAATGCACTGGCTCAACTATTCTCAATTGTTGAAGGCAACAGCTCACTTTACCTCTAAGAACAGCGAAGTTATCTGGATTGCTTGACTTATCACTTGACTTTTCCCTCCTAGCAATAGAGAGGTCTACACAAGTTTTTGCTTCAGAAATACATGCGGTTAGAAGACTAGAAGGCAGATCAAAAGAGGCCGCATCAGCACATAAGCCTTCCTGCACTTATAGAATATAGTCTATTTGTCAGTACTTGAGTGCATCAAGTCCATAGTGCTTGAAATTATTTGATAATAGATAACTCAAGTTTTTATCATAATTTTTGAAAACAAAATGAATATCTGAATATCGGCCGGAACAGGGAAAAAAAAGTGTTCAACCAGAGTTATGCATTCACGCATACCAAATTGTGGGCTTCATCAAATATGAGGATGCTGTTGTTCCACTCAATATTCAGGGATTTTCGGTTCCCAGGATCTATAAGATAGTTGTAAGGTGCAAATAAGATGTCAACAGCCTTGTGGAGATCCCGTGACAAGTAGTAAGGGCACCTAAAAATAGACAAACAATCATTTGCAACCTTAGTTTTACCAATTCAATGGTATAGATGATAAGGGTGACCAGAAAACCTACGGTCCACAGCTTCTTCCAATATTGACCAAGTCCTCTATGTCAATAGGATCATCTCCAAGACCAGGATTGTTCTTCACAAATTCTAAAAGAATGCAAGGGCGGAGATGAGATATTTTGCAATACGATGAAATAATATCACGTGAAACACTTCACAAATTACTCAGAAACATATAGGTTCTATTCTGGAACATATTATGCATTATTAGACATCTAATGTTGTCTATAAAACATACCATCTTACAACGAAAATGTGAAGAACCAAACACTCGTACTGTTTTGATATACAAAAATGAATTAGTTATTACAACAATAAGATAGGGAAACTTTCCACAACATCCATCAAGATCTTACACACTACTAGGAACCATTGTGGCCTTTTACTATTGGAGAATCTTTATATTAACTAATAACAAAGGAATTCACTCTATTACATTTAAGCTCCAGTGGCTCAATATGCAGAACCCATTAATATCCTTACGAAACACCCTGGATACTTCAAAGGAAAAGGTAGCTAACAAAGATTCACTAGCTCCTTAAGATCCCATAACAAATTCTAATCTTATCAAACACGCCTTACTCATTTATGTACTGGAAATAACTACCCATGCTTCCATTGCATCAGAGCACAGCACTAGAGCATACAAGCTAGCCATGTTGAATTTTATCTCTACTTTATAACATTATGTAGTTGGAGCGCTCTTCAATGCAAAATATCAGCTAGTAGACTGAATAAAATGGATAAAAAAAACAAATGGATTCAATGTGTCCATTTTGAAATAACATACTAAGTGACATGTTATGTGCAAAGCATGCAATATTTTATCAAGCTAGCCAAAACTTGAACTCTTGAGTATATTATACCCACAATCCTATGCGTGTAACACATAAGAAAGATATAAAACGTGCACATACCTGTAACACGTGAGAAGTGGGCACAGTACCGCTTTGTGCGTTTTTTGCAAAGAGAGTGGCAGGCATTTGTCTGTGCTTTTCCACGGAGTAAACTCACTTCTTCGTGAATGCACAATTGCTCTCGAGATCCTAACACGACCATTTTGGGCCTGAACTTTATCAGATAGCGAGCCAATTAAAGCTTGTTGGTGCAACTTTACGAACATACACGTCTACAAAAGGCATCAGAAAGAAAAGCGGGAAAAGTACACGGTTGCTCCAAATAAACCACTAAAATAAAAGACATAACACGTAAAAGACCCAAAATGAATACCACAGCAGCAGAAGATTTGCAAATAGACCATCGTCTTGTTTTCAGTAATATTACAGTCTGATTACTTGCCAACATCAGCATTAAGTGCAACAAAATTTCAAACAATTAAAGTCTTAAAGGAAACAATAATAATATGTCATAACCAATGAAAGATAGAAGCTCGGACAAAATCATTGCCCAATTGTGAAAATCATAAGCTTTGTAAGATTCAACTATTAAAATGCATTTCTGAAAAGACCTACTTATTGTTTGGGAAATTACAGCACGCTATCAGATATACATGACATATACCCTCTGTTTGGCTGTAATGAAAAGTAGTTAAAATTCATTTTTCTATCCAGTCAAGCAAAGCAACATCATAAGAAATGCACAAGAATCAGAACTTGAGTGCCATTATATCTCTACCGTCTCATTTAACCATCTCAACTGTTGCAGGAAAAGTAGAAAAGTAGAAGTGAGCAAGTGAGGAAAATGATCTCATGAAAGAGCAACTGAAAGAGATGCCATATAGTGAGGCATTGCATCAAGTTCACCAACCCCACTATGCAAAGAAGTGAAAGTGCCAGTTTTTACACAGAAGCACATTTTAATTAAATCTTTCTGTAACTTTAGTTTATCTGAATATCCATTGTCCAACCTGATGTCACTTGAAAGTATTTTCCTTTATCTCACGACTTTCCATTCTCTTAGCTGTATACTACTTCATGTAGCTTCTTGCTTTATTCAATTACAAAGAAATGTGGGAATGATGAAAAACACACAATTTATTGAACTATATAAGATCCTTCTCTCATGCTGAGTCACAACATTGGAGATCAGTGCCAAAATTGGTTCTTTATTGTAAAAGAAATTGCAGAGAACCCTGACCTGTAAGTGGTCCTTTTCAGTTCTTGAATTACTTGCCGAATTTGGCTGTGGGTGCGTGATGTGTATATTATAGTGGGTAACTTTGAGCCCTGGGACTGTGGTAAAGATCCATCTGAATGTTGGCTTCCACTGATATGACTTCTTATCTCACTCTGATTAGTGGAGAATCCGCCCAAACTCTTTCTCCATGCCAATGTGGCACACAGAAGACAGAGTGTTTTTCCAGTTCCAGTTGGACTCTCCAATAGTGCATTACACCTCTGCCATCATAAGCAATTGCAAACAAATGCGAAGATGAATATTCACCACGCTGATGTTAACATTGATATATGATCAATAAAAAGTCCAAGAACTATAAGTATTTTTTTCCATGAGTAATAAAGATAAGGACATGCATTTCATGACATCATAATGGCCAGCATGTGAAGCATTCACGAGATAAATGTAGAATCATCAATATACAAAATCTAAGTCAATCCAATATGGAATTAGAGCCCCTTTTCTTCTCGTGGCTGCATTTACACGCAGACAAATTAAGGCTACCCGGAACCAAGATCACTCAATTGTATTAAGAGTACCCCAATTGCTAGCTTTTCGTTGATTATAACATCACATTTAACATCAAGTACTACCACTGTGCCTAATATTTAGTTGACTTCTCGTTCATTCCCAGTAATTAAACGTGTAAAAACAACAAAGCAGATATCGATTATTTCAATGTCAAACATTGACAAAAAAATAATAAATGAAAGTTATTATTTCTACCGTTTGAAGAGATTGAATGACTTTTTCCATATAAACGAGCTGGCAATCGTAAGCCTCGAAAGGGAAATCCAGATTGATTCCCCTAATTTTGTATGTCGGCATCTTGAGGAAGATTGAATTTTTATTTTTTCGTCAGTGACATGGAGGAGTAGTTTGCTGTAATGGAAAACCCTAGGATTGATTATAATGGCCAACTTTCCCGCCATCTTTCTGTTGAAGACGATTAAGGAAACGACATCGTTTAGTTGACAGACCCAGTCGCAATTTTATCTCAAAACGTGTGATTTTCTGATTAGGCCTTCAGATTCAATTTATTTCCAAGTGAACCCATTTGTGCCAATTTTATGTTAGGTGACAATTACATGGACTGAGGCGCAATCCCAATGTAGATAAATAACATTGTTCCGAATTCTATATAGCAATGAAGGTTGAAGATAAGCAATTTAGCAAAGCTTAAAAGATGGTCAAAGTTACTTTAAAGTAACTTAGAGCCTGTTTGATAACAATTAAAATTAAAAATATGATCGTTATTGGACCTTACTCGTCTAATAAGTTAATTTTTCAATTTTAATCTCTACCAAACAAGCTCTTAAACTTGTTAAAAGAATTTTTTTAAAAGGACTTCTTTCTGAAGAATTTTTAAAAAAATACAATTTTTATATTATGGTTTGTTATATGATCATTTTCAACCACATTCAAGTAATAAAATATTCTACACGTAACACGTATACCATAAGTTTTTTCATATTTTTTAATCATGCATTCTCCTAAAAATACTATTGAAAATTCATTTTTTTTTCTTGATTAATGAGAATCAAACAAACCATTGATGTTGTTCACTCGAGGCTATTCCACATCATGCCCAATGTAATCTCATGTGCCAATTTTATTTTATTTTTTGCGAATGAGCTTTATCCGTGCTTGTCAATGTTAGTAGCTTAGCCCTTGTTTGGATTTGACTAAAATCCAATTAAATTTTTAAGTCAAAATCAACAATTAAATTTAACCTCACATTTCATCAGAACCACAACTTTTATCAATTAAAATTAAAGTTAAAGTTAATGATTAACTTTGGTCTTTCATTTTAACGAGATTCACAGCTTTATCAATTTTCTTACCACATATTGTATAATGTTTATCAAAATTTCCTTAAAAATTGAATTTAGTAAGCACGTGGCTGTTCACAAATTTGACTACCATCATATATATTAAAAGAGCCAAAACATTGGCAGGACACATGTCGTGATTTCCCGTCGTCGTCGTCGTAATTCAATTTTTTTCTCTCGTTTCTTCCACCATTCTTTCACGCAACCGCCATGCCTCTTTTTCCTCTCCCAAATTTCACCCCCAACAACGTTTAATTCCTCCGGCCATCGTCGAGATTTGATCGTTACAATTCAAAAATCTTAATATCTTCCATCCCACTGACCATGATTGCAGTGCTGTAGTTCATTCCTTCAACCTTTTGTGCAATATTTGACGGCAACATAAGGGCTATGATTTCCACTCATTCGTATCAATCTAATCAAGGTATGCTAACCACATACTTTCCATTTCCCTCAATTTAAAGCAAATGATATTTTGTTGTTTTTGAGTTGAAATTTGAATGGTTGAGGAGTATGGGCTTAGTTAGATTGTGGAGTGGTGGATTGTATTTGTGAAGTGCAAAAATTGTGGCTTGATTTAGAACTAATCTCTTCAAATCTTAAGAAAAATAGGTTGCATTTAAGGCATTTGCTAAAATGACCAAGTGGAAAATTAGTGTATAATTAACCTAAACTAGCAATCGAGTCAAAAATCATGTGGAAATCTTTAACAACTAACGGAGGCATTCGTGTCTCCGTGCGCAACGGAGGAAATCCTCGTGGCTCCATGTGCAAGGCATTGTCAAAAATCAAAAGAAATCCCAATTTTCCTCATGGCAAATAAGAGGAAATCTAGATGAGGTGGATAGTACCTTGTGCACCACTTTCAGCAGCGCGACCAACTCTCTATCCCCACCTCTACTCTCAGGCCATGCACCACCAGAAACTCTCCTTCCAGGCCGATGAACGCCACTCACTGGTTTGTTCCTCTTTTTTGTTTTATGGATTTTTCTGTAATTGAGTTTTTGGACAATGTCGCTATAATGTTTAAAAATCATATTGCTTTAATTAAAGTTGATTTGCGTTTTTATTTTTTCTTAATTATTTGTCGTTGTCTCTATTTGCACCTGAATTTAGTAACACGGTAAAAATCCAATTAATTGTTGATATGTTATTTTTAGTTCTAGTAGTAAGCTTAACACCCTCTTTTTCGCCGTTGCATATTTAATTTTGCAATTTTATTTGGTGACAAGATTAAGAATAGATAATTTTGGCTTATTTTATTTATTTATTTATTCCTTTCTTTTTGCATTGTTCTATAGAAAGTGCTCAAGCCCCGTCTCACATGAGTCCTTTAATAAGCTTCCTTGAAGCTTATGCTTTAAGTGCCATTTATAGGCTTATACCTTGACTTAATGAGAGAGAAGAATGTGATTGTTTGTCTTACCATTTCATGGCTTTTTATCTTCCACCTCAGCTTTTGGTCTAATTTCTATGGACAAGAATTATTAGAAAAGGTTTTCTTGGGCTATTGTAAAAACAATCTGAACGATAAAAATAGAAAAAGGAACTGGAGAATAGATAAAGAAAACATCAGGCTTACCATAGCTTTTCTCTACCTAAAGTGCGATAAATCCTTCTTGGAAGTGAACGTGAAACCTAAGGCAATTAAAGATGACAACAATCCAAAACCCGCTCACACTAATGAAAAACTGTGCTCAAATAATGGAAACTGTTTGCTATAAGATTCAATTCATAGACGAATACAAGTCATTAAGCACTACTAATTTGGGACATAATCGCCATGTCATTTTTTTTTCATCCTTGGTTAACAAATGAAATTAGATATTTGGCATATTATAGAAACAATGTTTGTCTTTCGTTATTAAAAAAAAATATTACACAAGTAAATCCAATTTTTTTCTACTTTTTAATTACATATTATTCAAAAAATCACTATTTAAAACAATATTTTTTCAGAAAAAAAGACCACCTAACGTGCAACGCACATTTTATTCACTAGTTTTGCACAAAAAAAAATGTGATGGCCTATGAAAGATTGAGGATGCAAGTGTAAATATATAAAAGTCGAAGACCTATTTACACAAAATGCAAATCAGATTGACCTCGCCTGCAATACCCGTGTTCTTCAAATTGCTGAGCCCTAAAATTTGCGGAACTCTGCGAATTCTTCTCCATCGAATTCAACAGGAGCTTTATGAATTCTCCATTGAGCTCTTTTTCAAAATTCTTAGCTTCCAGGTGGCTGGATTGCTGTGCATGTGCCGCTTTTAGTTGTTCCTGCAGTCATTTTAGTAATTTTGAAGAGAACAGGCGAGGACTGGTTTTTTACTCTAATCAGAACTAAAATATAATTTGAAATCATTTTTAAAAAAATTCCTCTCTTGATTTTTATTTTTTGTGATATCCTTGAATTTTCCCCTGTTACCATATCTTGATTTTTTCGTGCATATGCGTATCAGTAAAATGCGCCTTATAAAGTGTAAAAAGGTGCATTAGTCTTCAATTTTCATGTTTTTTTACCAACATTTTTGGTGTATAAAACTTTTTGGTTATTTTCTCCAAAAGTCTCTTCACTGTTGTGTTGCTTTATTCTCAGTTATGTTGGCTCAATGAAGGTGAGAAAATTATGGATAGATAATAAATTGGTGGCAACTGGCAATTTTCATCTTTCAGAAGGATTCATGTTAACTTCATCACCTGCAGATTATAGATAACTACAAAATAAAGATGGGTGGAAAAGAATGAATATTACAGTTGCAATCTCGTTCTTCTGATGCTTCTTATAATTATATCTGAATAATTATTTTGCTTTGGTTTTGCACAGTGATGGTATTTTTCCGAGAATAAAATGACATCTTGGTCGGAGGATTGAAAATTTACCATGAATCTTATATGGAATGGCAAGATTTTGATTTCAGGCGTCAAGGGAAAAATGTTAGCAGGGGTAATTATTTCAAAGAGAGCAATATCCACATCATCTTATTTATATGAAAGAATCAAGCAGACAGGTGAAACTTTTTTACCTGAATTTCACGTGGAATAATAACATTCTGCAGTTTGATTTATGCTTTTCTTTTTTTATAGATAAATTAATTCGCTTCTATAGACAATACTGATTCATTAACGATGACAAGTTCTGTATTTTAATTTTTCGTGAACTTTACATTTTACTAGGTATTTTTTTTGTCATGAAGTGAAAAATGGGATTTGTGGTTTATTTATTGCAGAGAATGAAATTGTTCAGATGTTCCGCTTGACAAGTCCTAGAGATGAAAGTCAGAACTTTCTTTCACGACGACCAGCTAGCCGTAAGAACAGTTCCACAAGGACACTGGATGAGAGGTTCATAAGGATTTTGAAGATATTTAAGTGGGGACCTGATGCAGAAAAGGCACTGGAGGTTTTGAAAATGAAGATTGATCACAGATTGGTTTGTGAAGTTCTACAAATAGATGTGGAGATTTATGTCAAGATGCAGTTTTTTAGATGGGCTGGAAAGAGAAGAAATTTTGAGCATGACTCTACCACCTACATGACATTACTTCGTTGCCTAGAGGAAGCAAGTCTGTTTAGTGAAATGTGGAGGGCCATTCAAGAAATGGTCCGGAGTTCATGCCTCATTGGCCCAGCTGAGTTGTCTGAAATTTTGAGAATTTTGGGCAGGGCGAAGATGGTGAACAAAGCACTCTCTATCTTTTACCAGATTAAAAGTCGTAAATGCAAACCAACTGTGAGCACTTACAATTCCATAATTTTCATGCTGATGAAAGAAGGTCATCTCGTGAAAGTTCATGAGCTTTATAATGAAATGTGTAGTGAAGTTAACTGTTTCCCTGATACAGTAACATACAGTGCTCTCATATCAGCATTTGGGAAATTAGGCCGTGATGACTCTGCAATTCGGCTGTTTGAGGAAATGAAGGAGACCGGTTTTCATCCCACGGCTAAAATCTATACTACTTTACTTGGGATATACTTCAAACTGGGTGAGGTTGAAAAGGCAATAGAACTGGTTCAGGAGATGAAAGACAAGGATTGCACCCCAACTGTGTATACTTATACAGAATTGATTAAGGGGCTGGGTAAAGCTGGGAGGGTTGAAGAAGCTTACTCTATATTTTTAAATATGCTGAGCGATGGTTGTAAGCCAGATGTTGTGCTCATAAACAATGTCATAAACCTTTTAGGCAGGGCAGGTCGTTTAGCTGATGCTATAAAGCTCTTTGAAGAAATGGAATCCCTGAAATGCATCCCAAATGCAGTGACATACAACACTATTATTAAATCTCTTTTTGAAGGGAAAGCTTCAGTGCCTGAGGTCATCTCATGGTGTGAGAGGATGAAAACCAGTGGCATTAGTCCTAGCTCTTTTACTTATTCGATTCTCATAGATGGGTTTTGCAAGACAAATAGAGTAGAGAAAGCTCTTTTACTTCTTGAGGAGATGGATGAGAAAGGTTTTCCTCCATGTCCATCTGCCTATTGCAGTTTGATCAACAGTCTTGGAAGAGCAAAACGATATGAAGCTGCCCATGAGTTATTTCAAGAACTAAAAGAGAATTGTGGATCCTCCAGTGCTCGTGTATATGCTGTGATGATAAAGCATTTTGGCAAATGTGGACGTTTGTCTGAGGCTGTGGATCTTTTTAATGAGATGAAAAGTCTTGGTTGCAGTCCAGATATCTATGCTTATAATGCACTGATGTCAGGGATGGTGAGGTCTGGGATGGTAGATGAAGCTCATTCCTTGCTTCGAACTATGGAAGAAAACGGTTGCTTTCCTGACCTTAACTCATATAATATTATTTTGAATGGCTTGGCCAAAAATGTTGGGCCTGAAAGAGCAATGGAGATGTTCTCAAAGATGAAGTTTTCCAAGTTGAAACCAGATGCTGTCTCTTACAACACCGTTCTTGGTTGTCTCAGCCGTGCTGGAATGTTCGAGGAGGCAGCAAAATTGATGAAAGAGATGCATTCAAATGGTTTTGAATATGATCTTATTACATACTCATCAATTCTTGAAGCGGTTGGTAAGATTGATGAGGATCATGCACAAACAGCTCTTTGAACCAGATGCGGTATGATTTTCACCTTCAGCATGTGTATTTGATTCTGTCTTCTCAGCCTTCTTGATCGTGCTACTTGTTAGTGACTGGTTAGCTCTATGGAATCTGGCTGCATATTCAAATGAAAAAGTATTTGTGATATGCACGTTGTATGCTATGTGTAGGCATGTCTTTTTGTCATTTAATAACTAGGAATAAATGTTGAAGAGAATTCTTATCGTTTCTTACTCTCAACATGAAAATATTTTGATGAAACCAAACTTGTTAGTTAATATACACAGTTTTCTACGTTTCTCATTCTCCAGTTACCTTGGGATTAATCACAGTTGATCCCCTGGTTGAGGTGTTGGACTTGTCTCCTCGTGTTCAATGGCGTTCACATGGGTGTTACAAAAATGAAGAGGTGAATCTTTGCTGCTTGAAAGGTAGAAGGTGTTATGATCATTCACTGCCTTGAACTTTGACGTAATTGGACTGTAGTTTAAATCACATCCAGTATCTTTAGTTTGCTATATCAAAACAGTGCCTTACCATTATGCATTGTGGGAGAACCAGGAAAACAACAGACAGTTGGATCTCATAAGAGCGTGTTTGGCTAAGCTTAAAAGTAAAAGTTGGTGCTAAGAAATGGCCAAAAGCTTCATGGAGTTGGCAACTTAAAATTTCTGGAGTAGATCACACGGCACTGATCAGAAGTAACACTGAAACGGCAAAATCTGGACTAGCATCAATTTTCTCTGCAGTATTAAAGAGAACAAGTTTTTTGTCTGAAGAAATTCAGTGAGTTCTGAGGACATCGCGGACACAGATTAGTGAAGCTTGGACTATCAACGTTCAACAGTAATCTCCCATGTATGGACGGAAAGAAAAGGCTGACATTTCTAGCAAAAAGTGCCCAACTCGACACCCACTTAACTAACTCAACCTCTCAACTCACCCAAATCTCGAGCAACTTGCTCTGAGCTCTTCATCCTGGGCTGGTGCTACTTTGGATTCGATTTAACATTTTTGCTTAAAAAGTCTGCAGAGATGGGTTTCCTTACAGTGGAGTTGTGTTCAGTTCTCTGTGGTTTACTCTGGCAGCCTTATGAGCAATTTGCCATGTCTAATTTGTGATGAATTTTTGACGAATAGATCTTGTTGTAAGCCTGGCATACGATGAGTGATGCCAGTTTTGACCTTTGAATTATGAAAAATTGAATAAAGAGAGAAGTATTTGTAACAAAACTTTTTAATTTGTTTAGTTTTTGTTTCCTAGAACTATGTTGAACCTTTTTTCAATAATGTTCTTACCCATATTTCACTTCTATAATATAACATGTGCAAAAGATCGATGTTGGTGGTGGAAGAAAATTGAAAAAACACGAATTACTAATTTTCATGTGATCTCATTTCGGTACTAGGCATCATATCGAGCTAGATGCTTGTAAGGCTCAAAAGGGATCGTGCTGCTCGTTGAAGGGCTGTGCATTAAATTCATAGCATGCTATGACCACCCATAAAAATCAATGTTGTCAGTGGAACAACTTCTTTATTAATTATGCAATCTCTCAAATCTATACATTTCACATCATCCTGAAGTAAATCTCTTACTTTAAAATAAAAAGAATACATATATTATTTAATTACATTTGAAAAAAATTAAAGATTAGATTACAAATAATTTTAAATTTATTAAAA